>NW_017547243.1:618433-642048 GCF_001854935.1 Bemisia tabaci
CCCGGATGGTTTCAGCGGAAGAGTATGGGCATCAAAGGGGATCTGAGGGAACTCTCCTGGATAGTTGCCAAAAAATTAAGTCCCTATGGTGCAAGTTAGATCTATTTTTTGTTAAATACCTATTACCTGTGGAACTTTTAATTAGGAAAAAAGAAATCTAAACGCACATTACTTATAATCTTGTTATGTCTCTTTTTTTTCTGAAATTTATCGCTTTTATGCAACTGCCTGGATAGCATCTTACTCAGTGAATCTTGGCACAATTACAGAAATAAAAATGAACAGTAATTTTTTAGTCTTTAATAAACAAGATTATTTCATGTACACTCTTCCATAACAATAAATAATCCAATGCGTTTTTGGTTGGGTAGTACCTAAGAGAAAATATAACTGGGTACATCCATACCACTGTAGTGGTCTATTATGTGCACCTCAACATGGTGAGACAAGAGGGAGTTCAGACCCATATGTTCAGATGAGTAGTCTATTATTCTGGTCTTCTAGAAGATCATTATGAAATTGATTGCTATCATATCACTGTCTTGAACCAAATCAGATTCAAAATCAGATAAATCATCAACTTNACCTATTACCTGTGGTAATAAATAATCCAATAAATAATCCAATGCGTTTTTGGTTGGGTAGTACCTAAGAGAAAATATAACTGGGTACATCCATACCACTGTAGTGGTCTATTATGTGCACCTCAACATGGTGAGACAAGAGGGAGTTCAGACCCATATGTTCAGATGAGTAGTCTATTATTCTGGTCTTCTAGAAGATCATTATGAAATTGATTGCTATCATATCACTGTCTTGAACCAAATCAGATTCAAAATCAGATAAATCATCAACTTGCACGAGAGTAACTGTTGATCATAACGGTTTTCATGAGTAAGTTTCCCCACAATACATATCTGCCGTGCAGCGAAAAAACACCGTAAACGCCATTTAAATTTTTTTGGAAACAATGTGTCATAGCAGAAAAACACGTGTACTATAGGACCATATTTTTACAGAATTCTTTCTCAATACTATCAAGAATTTAACATGAAAATTTGAGGTGCATAGGTAAAACAGTTTTTATTGTATAAAGTGTAAAGTTTCAAAAATCGGGGGAAAGTATTGATGGATTTATGGCGCTTTTACTTAGCACGGCAGATCTGGGCAGTCAATTGTATTCCTTTCAGTAAGCAAATTCAAATCTAATTTCATGTTTCATACAGGAGAATGTTGCTGGTAAATACCTCATAAGATGTAAATTTATATGAGGATTAGGCAGCTGCTACGGCGAGCCACTAAGGAACAGTGGCTGAATTGGATCAAAGGCTTTCAGATATGCGTTAGGAGATATATTTGAGGATAATTTTCTACGATTTTGAAACTTGAATCGCATGATGACATCAAGATTATTTAGATTTCAGTTAATTGCGCATTAGCGAGGATCGGATCAACGATTCGAACTCATGAAACAAAGGAAACCGAGTTACCTTGATCTTGGTTGAATCGCACGCTGATGATTCCTCTGGAATTGGAAGTCATTGTACAATTGACTAAGTATGGCTGTGAAATATCATTCAAACACTGAAAAACTTGTAGCTTTCAGCGTAGAAAAAACACTGATTAAAACCATTTATAAATACGAAACGATGATAACAGTTTTCGAGAATCTCGCTGTAGAATGTAAACACAACACCCGATCAGCTGTGTTATGATTCATGAACACAGTTGTCAAATGAGCATTAAAATTAATAATAACGTGAGTGCAGTGCGCTTTCAAGATTCCAACTCTCACATTTTCGAAAAGTTTAATTCTTTATCGAGTCCTGATAAGTAAATATGCAGTCGTCGCGGTTATCTTTCACAATATTTGGATTTTCACTGATAATTTCTTCATAGTTTTGGTTACTTTGACGATTTGACGGTTGCGCGAACGCCGTATCAACATAGTATACTATTCTACAAACAGAGAGCGCTGTGTGCACTGCACATCCACTGCTGCCAAACTGCTGCTTTGTCAATTATATTGGAAGTTGAAAGATGATTGGAAGTAACGCTCGCTCGTGGACAGGGTTGCAATTTTCAGGGGGAAAAAATTAAGATCGGAGATGAAATAGCATGAAATTTCAGAGGTTAATGAAAAATACTTCTCAAGCCTGAATGCAAAAAATTATGTTTTCAGTTCTTCGGTTGTATTTGAGGCGTGTTGCATATCCAGCCCCTGAAAATATTTTACATGATTTGTCACAACTTAGAGAAATTTCATGAAGTATTTCAAGGAAAATTCCAATCTTTCAAATTTTTCATCTCACTTTTACGCAACTCTGTCCAAATATACGAGGCATACGTCCGAGTCGTATTATTAAAGATTTAATCGGCTAAAGGCGTAATTGTTAAAGGACCAGGGGAGGGGGAAGGTGCCTGCCCGGCAGCCCCTGGGGGTTGGACTTCTTAAATGTCAGGTGGAGCAGCCCTCAGTGGGTCGGGCTCTTTGGATGCCGAGGGGGGCAGCCCTTGGCGGTTGGGCTTCTTGGATGCCAGGGGGAGCACCCCGAGGGTTGGTTTGCTTGGATTTCAAGGGGGGCAGCCCCTTGGAGTTGGACTTCTTTGATGTCAGGTGGGGCAGCCCTTAGTGGGTTGGGCTCCTACGATGCCAAGGGATGCAGCCCCTGGGGGTTGGACTTCTTGGATGCCAAGGGGGGCGGCTTGAGAGTTGGGTTGCTTGGATGTCAGGGAGGGCAGCCCCGGGGGGTTGGACTTCTTGAATGCCAAGGAGAGCAGCCCCTGGGGATTGTACTTCTTGGATGCCAGGGGATACAGCCCCGGAGGTTTTGCTCCCTAAAAATTACATATCACATTGCTGAAATTTGTACCCTGTTGCCTGGGCCAATGATTTGCCTTCAATTAGCCGGGTATGCATAACTATCGTCGTGACGCACGAATGGTTGTATCAGAAATTTGCATTAAGATTACGGAGTGGGTTGAAGGCGCTCTTCTGTATCCTATCTGAGTGGCTTGAAACCGCGATTTGTTAAGATTTTTTTGCGATAAAATCGCTAGGATCATCAACATCTGAGCGATTATTCTCAACCTTGTCGCGATTTTATCTCAATAAATTCGCGTTCAATAGAATCGAAATTTTATCTCAATTTATCACGATTTTTGTCAGATGATATTGCGATAAATCACCGTCGATAAAATCGCGATTTTGTTCCAAAATGCGATGAAAATCCTCCGATCAAATTACAACTTATCACGATCACTGCTACTTGGGTTCGATGGCCAAACTACGAAGCCACGTATCTCCGTTTGCGACGTTGTGGACTTCCTGTCATACTTGATTTTTTCTTTGGAAAACTAGTCAACGAAAGTTTTTGAAGACGTTATCATAATTTTCTTCTCTGTTAGCAAAATATTCTGTCAAAAATTTGAGCCATCAAGTTGACCTGTTTCACTTCAAAAACAAAAAAAAAAATAAAAAATAAAAAATGAAAAAGAAAAAAAAAAGGTACGGGGTTGGAGATTTTGAAACACCACGATGGAGGTACGTGGTTCCGCACTTTTGTCGTCAATATCGCCTTGTTACACTACAAATTGAGACGAAAAAAGAACCCGCATCTCCGGATTCACCTTCTACATGGCAAATTAATTTTCTACAGTTGATGTCTTTCATTCGGGAAACACACATTTAAAACTTTCCGCAGGTTTTAACTGAACCCAGGGCCGGATTCACCTACTTGCCGCCCCTTCACATTCGTTTTGAAACATCGATACAAGCCATCAAGTGAACGTGCCGGAGGAGGAGGAGTGCATAAGACGTATTTACTCGTGTTGGGCACATTTTTTGTGAAGCCCTGTCAACACTAGCAAAAGTTCGCGGAACTTTGCGCAAAACTTAAGTTCCGTAAACCTACCTCTGTGTGACCTTTCATTTATGAGAAAAGAACGAAAAAATTATGAAAGAATAAACATGAATGTGGTTTAATAAGTTTAATTTCCGCCACCGCGCTATGTGTTTGGCGCAATGCGTGAAATATTCATGCAATCTTGTAGGCACTATGCGTTTCACGCCAACCGCCGCTGACCGCACTACGTTTGGCGCAGTGCGTGAAGTATTCTTAGAGTCTTGTAGGCGCTAATATGTGTTTCCTTCTGACCGGCGCGCCGAGGGCTTCTCCTTTCCATCTCAAATCCTCCTCATCATTGCTCTCTGCGCCGCGCCGCTCCAGGCCAAATTGCATGTTTGGTTTCTCTCTCAACTAGACTAATGGAAGGCGCTGTCTCTTGTATCACCGAAATACGAACAAATTAGAAATTACTATACTTTGACTCTCAGGAAATGAGAGATTTTTTCGCCTTTTCTCGGTTGTAATTTTTTTTTCCTGAATCAGATTTTTTTCTTGATACCTAAATTTGAAAAAATTACAGCATTTTGCCGCCCCCTGTATTTGCCGCCATGGGCCATGGCCCATGTGGCTACTCCCTTAATCCGGCCCTGACTGAACCGATAACTTTGGAAGTCTATTGCCTGATGTAGTCCAGTTCCAGTTCGCCTTAAATTTCACTAAATAGGCAACAAACACATTTTTATTATACTGCATAAGTTTTAACCGAACCAATAACAATGATGGGAGGGAGAAGGGTGTTACCCCTCTCTAATGGTCAGCTATACTTATCGTCCCTCTATGAAGTGAAATAACTGTAAAGCGGAATCATCAATCTGTTGGCCATCAGAAAAAATATTCACAGATATTTTAACGAACGGTAACAAAAACAAACTAAAACTTTTGTAACCTGTTTGAACTTTTACTCTCTGTCTATTTTCCTTTTTTCCTCTTTCTTCCCTTTCTTCCTTTCTTCTCTCTGTATTTGGCTGAAAGAGGGGGATAGTACCCCCCCTCCCCTCATTGAGTCCGACAATGTCCGGAATAGGCGTGCTTAAGTCTGTCTTAAAGAAATCTCACTTGTTCCGAAGAGAATAAAACTAATCGTGCTCGGTAGATGTCCGTGTTGCATTTGCGAGAGATTGAAGGCCTTATGACTTTCCGCAGTATACTTATAATTGTACCCGACCGTAGTGATGAACACTGGGACACGTTGGCGACAATGCCTTAATGCAACTGTACAACCTCGACGGATGTCCGTACTGCATCCAAAAAATTGAAGGCGTTTTGACTTCCTGCGCACTAGCTGAAGATGTGACGATCGACAGACGCGGCTTGAAATTTATACAGAATTTTCTGTTAACAGAGAGGAAAAGTCACGAAGTTTTACGTTTTACGTTGACTCGTTTTCCGAAGAAAAGATGAAGTTTGACAGAGCCTGCAACGTCGAAAACGGAGATTCATGGTTTCCCCATCTGCCCATCGAGTTGTAAAAAGTAAAAAAATGAAGGCCTTTTGACTTTCTTTGCACCGCCTATATTCGTCCATAGTGATGAACACTAGGACGCGTTGGCGACAACGCCTTGATGCAACTATACAACCTCGACGGATGTCCGTATTGCGTCCAAAAAATTGAAGGCGTTTTGACTTTCTTTACACCACCTATATTCGTCCATAGTGATGAACACTGGGACGCGCTGGCGACAACGCCTTGATGCAACTATACAACCTCGACGGATGTCTGTATTGCGTCCAAAAAATTGAAGGCGTTTTGACATCCTGCGCACTAGCTAGTTGCAGCCAGAGACGAGTCTCTGAGTTGCAGCCGGGTCGATTGACGGACGCGTTGCTAACACCTCGACGATTTTCCGATAAAAACGTGACATTCGAATCGAATCTTCGTGGTAGACAACATAATTATTACATGTCATTGGTTACATCGATTTGACAGCGGTAGGTTAACCTTTTCCAATTCCTTTTTTGCACTCTGATCTTAATAGCTCTTCGAAAACCGATTAAAAATATTTCTCTTTCCAAGTTAAAAAAAAAATTGTTTTTTTCTTGCCTTTTAAAGTTGGATTTTACTCATGCGTCAAGAGACCTATGTCATCCTAGTGGAGAGGAGGGTTATGACGCGGGGCACCGGAGTGGGAGTCTGTGAAAGGCACAGATCAGTGGCGTGGCATGCTTTGCGATATATCGATTGTTCTGCTATTTAAACCTATAGTGAAGAATCGATTATTAAGGTGTTCGCTGCGAACACCCTGATTATCGATCCTTTTCCAAAGGTTTAATTTACATAACAATCGATATATCGCAAAGCACGCCACGCCACTGGCACAGATCATCTGTTTTATAAAATCATCCGCCCTCTTCCTAAAAAAAAACCACTAGGAAAAATAAGATATTCTGGGAATTTGAAATGAAGAGGAAATTGAAATGGAAATGTGAAAGTTTTCCAATATATGCCCTCTTCATTTGAATGGTAAAATCCCATAGGCGCAAACTATGACGCGTAGATTCGAAGGTTGATGGCGATAACGGACGGAACGGTTCAAACATTTTTTTGAGGACCCCTAAGAAGGGGGCGTTCTATCTCCGCGGAAACAATTTGTCGTGAAAATTTACCACACGCATCGTTATTCTCATACCGAAAATGGTAGGAATCGACCAGTATTTACAGACAAATCCCTACCTCCGGAGCTCAACTGACTAAGTCTTCTTAAGCCCGGTATACAAGTGCTCTAATTTAACATGAAAAACAATTTAAAAAGCGGGTAACGAGACTAAAAGTTCACGCACAAGACTGAAACGTTTCGGCTAAAAATTCAGCCACCCTCAGTTGGATAAATAAAAATAAAAATGGTTAAAAATCTAAAATAGTACCTGACTGTACCTTTCATATTGAGAATGTTGTTATGACAGAAATTTCGATAACAGTCGACAAAAACGCTTTTTAAATTGTTTTTTATGTATTTCTTGTCACGGGCTGCGGAGCATCTATCATATCTCAGCTTTAATTTCATTACCCTGAAGCAAATTCATGCGACGAAATTGCAATTTATCGCAATTTTTCATCGGATATATCTAATATTGCAAACAATGGGTCACTAAACCACGAACGAATTTTGACTTGCGAATATAGTTTTCTGGAGGAAAATGACGCGTATAACATGATGCGAACATTAAAAACGCGAACAAGTAACTCAATTACCGAGAAATGCGCAGTTCAAATCGCTCAACTTATGCGCAAATTTAAAACGCCCCGGTTTCGTGATATGTTAGCTGTAATAAACAAGCAACAACTCCACATTGAAATACGTTTTATTTTAACAAACATCAGATGAAAATGAGAGAAGATTGCGATATCTCTACCGCAGTACATCAACCGCGTCAGTTTCCCGCCTTTCGGGTGCGGTTGAAATGTCTTGCAGTTTTTAGATTTTTCAAAAGCGGTTTTCTCCGCGATTTTGGCTCCATGAAAATGCGGAAAAATCACCACGTTATCCCCTCACATAGTACTTTCAGAATATTCAATAAAATAAACAAAGTTAAGTGACCCATTGACGTCGATCAAATCGTGATACTCGTACATTCTCCAATTAAATCGCAACTTGTAGCGATACTAATATTTGGGGCGGTAGATTGGTTTGATTGAGAATTTTGACAGTTTAGAATGCTCCATAACTATTTTTTTGTACTCTAATAAGCACACTTCGATGGTAAAACTGCCGAGCAAGGATCTCGATCAAAACTTTTTATTTGAAAATTCCTCTCAGCAGGTGAAAAGCAGTTGCACTGAAGAGTTTCGATGAAAATCGGTCTTGCGTCAATGGGCCACTGGACCGGGTCTGAACTAGAAATTAACGTCCCATAGTTTCTCGTCAAAATCTTTCATGGAAAACGGATCATATAACGGGCATTTCAGAAGTCAACTCCTAGACGATATATTATAGCAAATATTTTTAGCAAAGGTCAAATGGAGGCTTGATTCTACAAATAACGTCATTTGTATTTTTCCCTTTTAACGGATGTTAATTGTAAATACTTATATGTATGTTGTTTAGGATTTGATTTCTAGACTTCCCGTTGCGTGATTCGCTCTCGTCGTACAAGTCCCCGTCACCTTCGACCAACGCGTCTGTCGATCGAATCAACTACAGGCAAGCTGAGCAGGGAGTCAAAACGCCTTCAATTTTTTGAACGCAATACGGACATCCGTCGAGGTTGTATAGTTGTATCAAGGCGCCGTAGCAATCGCGTCCCATTGTTTATCGTTACAGACGAATATAAGTTGAGAGAGTAAAGTCATAATGCCTTCAATTTTATACCTACATATTTTTGGGCAAAATGCGAGACGACGTTTCTCCATTTGCGACGTTGCAGACTTCCTTAGAAATTTTATTTTTCTTTCGAGAAGCTGGTCAACATAAAACTTAAATTCTCCATGATTTCTCGTTTTCGATAGCAGAAGATTTGGTTCAAAATCTAAAGTCGTAAATTTGGATTGTTTCTCGTGGAAGAGATGAGATAAGAACGGAAATTTTGAAACACCGCAATGGAGATACGTGGTTTCGCCCTTCAGTCGGTGCGATACGGACATCCATCAAGTTCAAATGGTTGCATCAAATGACAAGGGGCGGACTTGTGGTCGAAAAGTTAGCAGGCGACCAAAATGTGGGTGTCCCTCCTGTCGTTCGGGGGCCCCTTTAAGAAGGCCCAGGGGCCCTCCCTCCGAAAATTTTGAAATTTTCACACTTTTTAAGCGCAATTTCAAGCATCATTGTAGTCAAATTCTACAGTACTTAAACTTCAAAATAACCCATTTACAGTATTCTTCGGGGGCCCCTTCATTACATAAGCTTTAGGCGACCTTTCATGTATCTTAGAGACAAATGTCCAAGGATTTTGGGGCTTTTGAGTGACTGAAAAGGATATAGGAAAATTACAACATTACGGGGAAGAAACCGATGAATCGAAAAAAACTCGCGGCAAATTGTTAGGAGGCGATCGCCTCCCCGCCCCCATGGACAGTCCGCCCCTGCTCGTCGTAAAATTGTGAAGGAAAAACACCTTGCGTAGTGTTTTAATTATCGTACCTTGTCTAGAACCCCATTCATGACGTGACTGCCTCAAGCCCTCGTCCAACGATCAAATGCAAGATGGCGGGTTCATCAACATTTGATAGCGGACTTGGGCGAAATCAGTCGCCATCTTGCATTCAATGAGTATTTGATGGGTTCATTTGATCATGGGACAAGGGCTTCAGCGCGTCGTCAAAGAAGACATTTTTTTCAAGCCTTACCTTCGATTCACATGTCTAGAAAGCAACTCAACCTGTTTTACCCCCTGAAATGCAATTTATTTTTCATACAAGTGCGGAGGAAAAAAATTCGCAGGCCACGCACGGTAGATCGAGTCGATCAGGAAGGTTGGACATAAAATGTTTGACTAAAACCGAAAATTTTTATGTTTATTTCGTCACATTTTAAACTTTAAGGGATGTTTCTAGAAGAAAATTTCACGAGGAGACCAGTGGAAACACTTTTAGAACCTCAAAGTTTTGCATAAACGGAGTTAAAGCGTTTAAAGTTTCTAAATTTTTGCCCGGTCTCTCCTTTTGACTCCACTGTGCCACGGGCCGCGTTTGTCAGAGAATTGCGCTCTAATGATTGAGGTTTCTTGTTAAGTCCCGAGTAACACGGGTCTACAGCCGGAACGTAGCAAGGCTCTCAGATGAACACACGCACATGCGATGAAAAATCTTTTTAATTCATCCTCATATTTTTCCCCCACATCAAAAAAAAAAAAAAAAAAAAAAAATTCATCTTCATATAAATTTCACTTTTCATACGCCGTGTCAGGATTTTCTAAGAAAACCTTGGTATTTCAAGTCTTTCAGGGGAAAATTCGATTCGTTTGCGTGCGATCGTGTCACAATCCGCGTTAGAGTAACAAGTGATGCATTTTTGAACCCGCCATCTCCCGGTAACTCATTGTATTTTTCCACGATGGAAAATAACGCTTCCTTGGATACGTCATGGGCTTAACTCTGTCAGGTAAAACTTTAATGGCTTGGCCCTTGGCCTTTTAAGCCCTTGGTTTGTCGTCTGAATGGGCCCGTTGCGAACTTTTGCCAGAGCAAAAATGAGAATTGTTCATTACAGATAATGCCTCAAAAATCGCGATGAGCGGAAAACTCTGAAATGCACTCCTAAGTTCACTATCTGCGTAAGAACTTTGCGTTTTTTTAAGATTCCCGCTTCAAAAAGGACTCTACAGCACAGGTGAACATTTCGTTAGAGGAGTCATTTCTTAGGCGCTAATATGCGTTCCACGCCAACTAACCGACTGCACTGCGTTTGGCGCAATGCGAGAAGTATTCGTGCAGTCTTGTAGGCACCAATATGGGCTTTACGCCGACCGCACTATTTGGCGCAATGCGTGAAGTATTCCTACAGTCTTGCAGGCGCTGATATACGTTTAAAGCCGGCCGCACTGTGTTTGGCGCGATTTTACAAACTCACTCGCGTTAGAATAATCGCGACATCGAATAATAGAGCTGAAAAGACCTATGTTGTGTTCCGATGCCGTATGTGTTCCAACGTTGCCTTGTTTCTTCCGATTGAATTTTTTTCCCAAGAAAAGTCAGGAAAGTTCTTCATTTCCATGACCATTATTCAATCTTTTCACTTTAGTTTTCATCAGAAGGTAAGACATCTATGGCTCGTCAACTAACTAATCTAAACTAGCGTTTAAAAAATGCGTTTATTTTCCAACTGTTTCCTGTTTAGTCAAACTTCTACCTTAAATTAACTTCATTTTAAATTCGCGCATTCTTGTAGCAGATGTTACGGTTTCTATTCGTGCACTCTTTGAGCCTTCTTCGAGCAACCCTCATATATTTTCTTAGACCTTTCAGGCAATCCTTGATCAACTTTTTTTGCCACCATTCAAACGTGCGTGCTCGCGATTAAAGACGGTTATTGCCGTGATTTTTTCACGATTCAACAATGGGTGGACACCGTGGCCCGGTCGCTCTGTCTCTGTGATCATGACAAACTTGTGAAATGTATAAACAAATCCTGATATTTTTTTATTCATCTGTGATAATTATTTTGGTTTTTCCAACGTCGACACATTGGAGAACCGATCACAGGAAATAATTAGTTGATTGGAGAGAGAAATCAAAATATGGGTCTGGTGCACATTACGCGCAATAGGCCTCAGATGAAGGATTTACATTCCAACGTTGAAATTTTCTTTTCAAAAGTTTTATTTTCACTTGAAGGGTATTGAGTATTTTTATTGGGAATTTTACAGATGTTTTTTTTAGGATGTATCGTCAAAAATCAGCGATACTCTACGCTGGACAGAATTCGAGCCGATATTTTTTTGTGAGAAAAAAATAATTGTATAAGCAGATTTTGCAGCCTTGGAATAGAGATACGTTCCTTTGTCTGAAAGACGACTATTAGAAACAGCCGTAGACGTATGGGCGTATCTCTATTTCCTTATAAGCACCGAAAAGCAGAGAGTTATACGGAGAACAGGGGTCACGTGGAAATCGAGATAAGCCTTTACGTCTGAGGAGCGACGAACTGATTGCGAGTACAATTCGGACACGTAAAATCGCACGAAAATGGGAGGACAAAACACCCAAGTAGCATTTTTCAACGGAAAAATCGCGATTTGTTGCGATTTTGTCGGCGATAAAATCGCTACGATCATCAACATCTGAGCGAGTATCCTCGGTCTTGTTGCAATAAAATCGCGATTTTATCGCCTGGCAATTTATAGCGACATCATCGCAACAAAAATCGCGATATATGGCGATTTAATATCGATTTTATCGACGAAAATTGATCGAGATTTCATTGAACAAAAAATTGCGATGTATGGCGATTTAATCGCTATAAATCGCAATATTTTATTCGATAATATTGCGATAAATTGCCACCCATATAATCGCGACAATCAACCGATAAAATCGCTATTAATCGCACTGCTACTTGGGCAAGGTGCATAAGTGCAGTTTTTGCTATTTCGAGAAATACTTGTTTGAAGTTTCGAAATTACATGGATCCTTACGGCGGAAAGAAAGTTCAAACTGACTTTTTCATGCTTTAAATTGGAATTTGGGAGCGAATTTTTCACAGCATATGCATTTAGACTAGTTTTCCTTGAAATCATTAATAACTCAATTTTATCAAGAACTGCACTTATGCGCCTGTCCTTCCAACCCCTGACGTACCGTCAAACTACGGTTCTATAACTGGCAGGAATGATCCATGAATGTTTAATGAAATAAATATTTAAAGTCACTCAAGTATGTGATTATTTTAACTCAATTAATATTGAAGTGCAAGGAGAAAGCCGAGCAGATGAAACCCTTTGCTCGTTTATTTCTCTATGCTCTTTCAGTGTTTGATTCCGATATGCCAGCTACATAAGTTTGTTAGCTATTTTTATTATTAAATTATTCTGATCCTTTTGTTTCACAAATAATTAGGTTTACAAAAACCTGAGCAAATGTCATTTTTTTTAAATCGGAGAGGAAAAATTTGAAGGAAAACAGGATTTCTTTTTTTATTATTTTTTTTAATATTATTATTATAGCTAGGTAGTATTCAATCTAACGAAATCGAAACTNGGCTCTTGGGTGATGCTTATTCCACTTGGTCATCAAGGTTCTGACTTTCCTATTAAGCCTATTATTATTATTATTAATATTATTATTATAGCTAGGTAGTATTCAATCTAACGAAATCGAAACTCTAATTAAATGAGTGAAAATGAAATAAAAATTAACCCATAATGTTCGGGCGAGTCCATTATTTACAAAAAAGAAAGAAATAAGTACAAACTTTGGCAATTGGTGAACAAAAACAGATTTAACGTAATCACTCAACAGAGTATAGGTTAACATAACTGCGTCTAAATCTAGAGAGAAAGAAGGTAGAGTAGGTATAGTAAACTCAGGAAAGCAAAATTAGCAGCTACAGGAAGGCTAAACAAATTAAAATTTCATAGTAGATGAACTTGGGTAATTTTTAAACATAGAGGTACGTAGGTAGAGAATATCCACGTCTCCACCAGTATTGTTGGCTGAACGGCATTGCCTGAATAACATCGATAATCCAGCATCATTGCCTAATTCTAATTCGACCGAAAAAGTTATTCCAGTATCTCTCGCAGGAGACGACCAACGACACGAACGTCAACATGAGAAAGAATAAATATCAATAGTATGATATTTTTATCGCTACGCTAGTTAAGTTGACACTCATTAGTAAAAATGCTCGGTATTTTTGGTAATGACTACTGCCAATTGGACGCATTTCTGCCAAACGGAACTATGTGCATCATGAAGTGAGCCCTATTATAGGTACATTTATTCTTATGGGACGCACGGCTCATGTCTTAATGCACATAGTTCCGTTTGATAGAAATACGCCCAATCACTCATTCATCAATAAACCTAATAAGGACGGAGGAAAATTTCCCAGAGTCTGCGTAAGACATCCCTATGCATGTATTTTCCGCATCTTTTTGAGAAAACTGGAAGTCTCGTTGCCATAACGAGATTCTGGTTGTCGTGATAAGAAGCTTATAAAACACCAGGAAGATAGAAACATGAGCAGGGTGTCCTATAGGGACTCCAGGAATATCCGTGTCTAGTAATTTTGACCAGTTTTTTTCTTAAATGTAGAGAAAAGTCTCTAAAGCATGATCCGAAGGAAAGTGTTCGATTGGAAAGCTCCAAAAATAGCCTAACCTAACCTCATCTAACTTAACCAATGACCTCATAGATTACTAGCTTTACACAGAGTCCCTTTATACTGTGAGAGTAAAGATAAAAGGAATCCATTTCTGGTTGGTTCCCGTATTTTAGGCCTTCACAGTGTCACAAACGGGAATAAAGATTACATTTTCACCAATTGTAAAGATACACTGGAATGGACCGGGGAATCGGGACACGGCAAGGAACAAATGGAATGAGAGAGGGAACGGAGACAGGAATTCGGGAATGGGTTGATCGAATATTACAAAAAACGTCTGATCTATGTAACCTTTATTACCAATGGAGAATTTGCAGGTGTCTGCAATTTGATGAATTGCGTGTTTGAATGGACGCTACCAAGTGAGCTGAACACGAGGATACCTTTTGGTTCATGAATTGAAAAATTATTGGAGGAAATATGACAAATTGATCTAATCTGCTAAAATACATGCGATTAAACGAGAAATGCCGACAGATCGTCACTAGACGGCGCATTTTCTCACTTTTAAATCTATTTTTAGACTATTTCCCATATCAGAAAAAAAATTATAAAAAATACTGCACAATCAGCTGTTTATAGGCACTTTCAGATGAAGTAATAAAAAGATTGCGGGAAAATTCTCCATTGTGACATCCATGAGCCGCGTTGTCTCAACTTTCTCTATAAAGGGACTCAAACTTTACCTAGTGGTCCATTCGAATAAGGACGCCGTAATCACGGTGAAATGGATTGACCATCAACCCAGTACCATTCGTAGAGGTAATTTCTCCACGATAGTTTAGTCTTCTTCATATGGAGTTTCATATCTCTTCTATGCGCCCTCTTGGGATCGGGGTACGGGCGTTTGGTGATGGTGTTCAGGCGACAATTCTCGTGCATGGGCGTATCAAAACCGGCGATAAGAGAATTCTTAATCCGTGGCTTTGGCGGGGTCCCCGTGGCCCAATACATGACCCAGTGATAGCCCCAACACCCATCACTGTCGTAGAATACGTAATATTCTCGCCAATGCATCGCCCTCTTTATTGTCTTTACAATGTTGGAACCTGAAAAAAAGAGATACAAACAAAATCATCACTGCCATCTCATATGCGACCGTATATTAATTCCCAAATCACATATCTCCGTTTGTAACGTAGCAGACTTCCTGTCATACTTTTTAGTTTAATTGGAGAACTTCTCAACATCAAATCTTTAAAAGCTTCCTATATTTTCCTTCATCGTGCGGAGCGAATTCTGAAGAAATTTGTACGAATGAAGTTGATTCGCTCTCATTTACAATGATAGTAATAAAAGTAAAATAGGAGCGGACTTTTTAAGACATCGTAAACGAAATACGTAGTTTCGTAGCCTCACCGACGATATGAATAAACAGATGTTGAGTATTTAAGTTTTGAGAAGATCGCGTTTGAAGTTTTCAAATCTGTGCATTTCGATGTCTTTGCAACGAATGCGGCCTAGTCGAGGCATTCATTATAGAGCAAAAAAAAATTGAGATTTAGAAATTTAAATTTGAAACATATCTGAATGTCAATGCTGCCGAGCTAAGGAAGAACGCCGTATGAACATTCAAGAGTTGCCAAATTTCACTTGATAAAACATGCATTTTTGACGACATTTATGCATATTTTTCCTTGAAATGTTCAAACACTTTAGATTATATTGCGTACAAAATCGTCAGAAAATTTTGGAAAATAATATTCGCAATTTTCCCAGTAAATTTGGTTTTTATCGCAGGAAACGTGGCAACGTCTGAAGGCTCATACGGCATTTTTCCTTAGCACGACAGAATGAGACACTATAATTTAAAAGGAAGAACGCATGCGCTGCAGTCTTCACAGAGACCTTTTTTAGGCATAAAATGAACTACTTAGCTAATGTAAGGGAGATTGGTATTGCTATTAATAAAATTATAATTATTGTCCAGTTTTCAATGGTTTTTCGAAAAACATAAATGTAACTTATAAATAAAACAAAACTTCCAGATAAAAAATAAGGAACGAATTATATTATCAGTCTTCTAAAATTGGAGGGTCCTCACTTTTACTATTTTAACGTGCTCATTAATCATCAACACGATCCTTAAGACTGTCGTGAAGCACCAAGGGTGCGTTGCAAAATGGTGCAAAATGCGGAGATGTAACCGGTAGTAAGCGGGATTGACATCCGCGATGCCTCTTTGGGAATGCTTTTGGGAGAAAATATCCCCTATTTTGCAACGCTGCCGTGATGCAACACGGCTCATTCGAATTTCGTAGGTTTCATGGTGAACACGATTGTAAATGCAGCGTAGAAAACCCTTAAGAACTGACAACCGCAGCCATACGTCTTGTCGCGCCTAAGGAAACCAGAGCGCCTGCAATATTCGTGTATGCAACACGGATATCCTGAGAACACGAATAGTTGCATCCAGACAAAGCCATTCGAGAGAGCCGCAGCGCCTTTAATTTTTTTCACTTGTGATAACGAAGTTTGCGTGACGCATTGCATTCATACGTCTTCGTTGCACGTTATAGATAGGGCGATTTGAGTATTTAATCAAATTGAAAAAATAAAAAATAAAAATAAGTAAATTTATAATCTTATACGATGCGAGAATTACTCATTGGCAGATCCAGCAAATTGGCAACATTGCTTTTCTTCATTTAAACCTAAGGAAATGTATCGATTCTTGGAGGGGCCAGGTGGTCTAACAAGAATCGATTATTTACCATAGGTTTACACGGAGGGAATCCGGTGTTGCCAAATTGCTAGACCCGCCTGACTTTATCGACAATGGAGATGTTGTGTGAGGAATTTGCGATTTAACTGTTGATTCTTATGTAAAAGTTCGCGAGAAACACGATGGTGCCACGGGTTTTCTCTGAAAATAACTTCCAAGCTGAAAAGAGCTCTCAAGTTGAGGCCAAAATGGAGGGATATCCCACGCTATCCTGAAAGTCCACCTTTACATCAAGACAAACTCTCCATGTAAATATAGGGAGCAAATACATTGACAGGGCTGCCACTTCATTTGGGGACTCTAAGACTGAAAACACGGCATCCCTGCTAATGTATTTGCTCCCTATCTTTGCATGGAGAGTTTGTCTTGATGTAGACGTGGATTCTGAGGATAGCGTGGGATATCCCCTCTGTTTTGGCCACAACTTGAGAGCTTTTTTTGAGCTTGGGAGTTGATTTCAAAGAAAACCAGTGGCACCATCGTGTCTCTCGCAAACTTTCACATAAGAATCAACAGTCAATTCGCAAATACCTCACACATGCAACATCTCCATTACACTCTTTGCCTGCCTCCGAATTTTCTCATTTAAGTGACTCAAATATTTGTGAAAATTGTATCCTATCAATTATTTACTATCCTTCGTGCGTGCAAGCATTGCCAAAGAATGCAATTTAAGGGTGCGACCAATCCCGATCATTGGCGTTTGCCATGTCCTCGTGGCATATTTTCTTTAGAAAGTCCTGATTTGGGGTCGAGCAGGTAGTAATTTTAAATCTATAAAACACTACCACGCTAAGGAAGGACGCCGTATGAATATTCGAGGGTTGCTAAATTTCCTCCGATAAAATATTCATCTTTTAGGATAATTATGTATATGTTTCCTTCAAATTTTCAGACTCTTATTTGATCAAATTACAAAAAAAATTGCCTAGAAATTGGAGGAAAAATATTCACAAATTTTCCTGAAAATTAGTGATTTGCCTAAGAAAATTTGGAAAAAAGCCGAAAATTTTTTTCGGCTTTTTTCCTTAGCACGGCAGAATAGGATCGATTATGCTACTCTCCAGCTTCAATCGAGGGGCAAACGCTGCTAGACTTTCGAGGTCTGGAAAAAAAACTAGAAAAAAAGAACTTTTTAAACACGCCATCGACGGGAAATGAACAACGGGTACGTTGTGCGCAAGAGATGATTCAATGTTGAACTCTCGGACGGTAAAAGCGCACAAAAACCACGCTGAGCACGTCGCAGAAATGTATAAACCATGATCATGCGTTTTTCGTATCGCGCAAATTTTCATTCGCGGGGTCTTTTCTCTTAGTCACTGGCGTATATAGACTCTATTAGTGCCACGTCACAGTCGGTATCGATTGTATCGAACTGGATCCAAACAATCAAACATAACCTTACTATTCAATATGAAACTAAAGAATTTCAGAGATAATTCGCCCAGTTTGAGAAAAAAGTTGTGTTAGAGGCAGCTCTTTTAATCGCGGAACGTTCCCGCATTGTTATGTTGACGGGATAAAGCAGTTTCAGAAAGGTGAAAATACCCACGAGGGCCACCATGATTTAGGCCACTCCTATGCCACTCCAGTTTCTTGGCTTTTGACAGTGAAATTCTGGGAGGGAGGTGTCAAGATGAGGTTATGTTTGATTGTTTGGATCCAGTTCGATACAATCGATACCGACTGTGACGTGGCACTAATAGCGTCTATAGATCGTATTCGATAGTGATTCGATGTATCGTTCGGCTCAAAACAATAGAGCATAACCTCAAACAAAAATTTTAGGATTTAATATGGAAAAGCTGAAAGTGAGAAAATTCCTTTCAATGTCACTTTTCATTGCTATTTGATACTCGAAAGAATAAAAAGTCGATCACAAACGACCTGTTACATCAGGTTTCTAAATTGACTTGAGAGGCTATGTTTACATATTGGACCAATCGATATCGACACGATCTCACCTGTTTGATGTATCGAATACGATCTATAGGTTTCCCAGAGAGATAGGGGGAGAGGGGGAGAAGGATAAAGTGACGAAAGAGAATCTAACCTGAATAAAAAACGATAAAGTAAAAAGTCTGGCACACTGATTTTCTCATAAACTCCTTGTTTTAAAATATATGTAAGTAATGCTTAACAAATGAAGGAAAATTAAACGTTAGAACGATGTGTGACATTTTGCGAGATTATTTGGTCATATAGCCTAAGTTTGAATCGCTAACGGCGGCGATACGTGGTTACATTTGGACTGCATTTTGCAATTTGGAACTATAAAGTCTGGCTCATCTGGAAAAAACATTTATGTGCATAGGGAAACTAATAGCACATACGTTGTTTTTAAATCGGGCTAGAATTTATAGTTCCAGATTGCAAAATGTAGTCCATTTAGCCATCGATTTGTACAACCGCGCGGCTACAATGTAATCAAGCCTTCAAACCGACGTCCGAATTTTATACGTATGCGTTATATGACCTTACCTTTATTTCCGAGATTTTTGCAATTTGAAGTATCTATATAATGCTCCAATCCTTCATATAGATTCAGCGTTCTATCTACTTCGATTCGAGCGAGTGAGTGGTACGTCGATGGTCGGTAAACGTATATCACTTCATATCTGGAATTTTAAGGAGAAAAATTGCTGTGTTAAAGTCGTGCGCGTAAAAAGGATGACATCACAAGGTTCGTCTAGAGGGCAAGTTTACATGTTCAATACCTCCTGAACTAAGATAGATATAGAGCTAAAAAGCGTTAAAAAGTCATCGCTTTCAGCATTCTGACGCGTTGTATCAGATTTTTAAAGAGGTGTGTGAAAAAACGGCCAACAGTGCCAAAACGCATTTTCGAATTTTGAACGCTTAACGTGGTAAAGTAGCTCCCGAGACTACGTTCTTTGCAAAAATTTTCTAATGAACCGTCAAAACCGCGCAAGTGCCGCCCAGTGCGAGTAGACCCATTCATCTAAACAGCACTAGAAGCCTCTATTTAAGAGTACAATTTTAAAAAAATAGTTCATCGAATTCGGGTAAAATGCAGTAGAGTTATGAATTTTTAAAGCTTGTTCACTTTAAATAATGGCATTGTCGCAACCCAAAAGCCCGAGCTAAAAAATCTGTCGGACTCAGCTGTTTGACTATTCCTTGTAATAAATTGATCATATCATAAGAGAGCCCCTCTGCACGATTAATTGAACGCCTTGCAGTTCTATCAGTGGTTTCCGATTGCGTAAAACCAGCTTTGACCAACTTTGAGCGGTCTTATCCCAGAAACGCGAAAACTAAATTATTTCATAAAGTGTTAAGTTCCAAAAAACGAGGGAAAATCTTGATGGATTTTCGGCGTTCTTGCCTAGCACGACAGCCATCTACCCGGGAATCACTGGGGGAAAAAAACACATTGGATCTAGAGTCCAGACTCTTAAAAACACCGACAAGAAAAAATACTCTTGATTCAATCAGATTTAAGCTTTAATCAAGAACCAAACCACTTAACGTGAGCGGATTTCCTTTTGATTTAAGCTTAAATCTGATTGAATCAAGAGTATTTTTTCTTGTCAATGTTCCCAAGAGTCTGGACTCTAGATCCAATGTGTTTTTCCCCCCAGTGATATCCCTGTAATTTCGTATTTCTAGGTGCGACCATTCAAAAGTTAGCAGACGTGGTTACATAACTCACCGATTTATGGCGAAAAGAAAGAAAATCCTCCTGCTGACATCGAAGTCCCACCGTTGGCAGATGAGGACGTCGCCCCCGTCGTACCTAATGGTCTGCAGGTCGTACCACTCGAAAACCGGTACCTCCACCGGGTCTGGCAACGGCGCCGGTTCCATTCCGACCTGGGTTTCCGGTTCTTCCTTCGCGGGATCCCTAAGTGACGGGTTATTAGTAAGAATCCGTCCGAGGAAGAACGATTCTGAGACTACGCTGCTCTGGCTTCTGAGCGTAGGCAATCTCTTCGGCAGGGTCGGTGCTTTCTGCAGCTGGGTCACGGCAGGCGGTCCGCCGGGAAGGTTGAGTTTATTTGCAATCGTACTTTTCATTTTCGACCATTTCGAGGGTTTTTTCGGAGGCACTTTTCTCGGACGTCGTGGGGATTTATTTGGCTCCGGAGGGCCCTCTTCGCCCGGTGTGCCCGGAGAGCTTGGAGATCGTCGAGGAGTGACAAATTTGTATCCTGTCGGTTCATCGGCGTCGGATGCGTAAGTTGTCGAGCTATCGACTTTGGATACCTCGGAGTATCCCGATGCTAGTCTTCGGTAGTTTGCATTTGATTCCGGTGATCCGGATCCGTTTAGATCCGGGGGTCCGGATTCCTCCTCCGGATCCTCCGCTCTACGTCGGCGAGAACGGGCGCCTGATTTCTTGGACTGCCGGTCGTGCGGAGTGTCTCCGCTTGGCACGTTCTTGACGGACATGGAATGATCAATTATTCCCCCATGGTTGTAGGTCTTACCTCTTTTGAGGACGGGGTTGTTCCGGACTTCTGGCGCTGTTCCGAGAGTGGCGACCATGAGGAGGACGCTACATAAAAGGGATAAAGTTCCGAGGGTTTTAAAATCAGCGCAGAAAATACACGAAGGAGCTGCGGGGTGATTGTTGAAATTGATAGACAAAGCTGTAGACAAATAAGACAGAAGGGGCATGGAGAGATCCTATTGGTGGAAGCGAGCGGTTGCCATACACGGAGAAAATGAGATTAGGGCTGGGCCCTAATTGCTTCACCTCATACCCCACAGGGGCAGGCCCTGCGCGGGTAGGGCCCAGCCCTACCTGGACACGGCCCAGCCCTTGCCAAGTGGGGCAAGTAGGGCGCCGGGCCTTCCCCTATGGGGTATGAGGTTAAGAAATTTTACCCACCCGGTTAGGGCTGGGACCTTCCGCGCAGGTACCAGCCCTAAACTCGTTTTTTCCCTGTAGACAAAGAAGGTAGGTAATGTCGTATACTTGCTAAGGGCAACCCACGGGCAAATCTATAGTTAGTCCATCATTTCATCCCTTAGTCTACAGGAGCCACCCATCTCAACCAATAGGATCCCTCCGTATCCCTTTTGTCTTCTTTGTCTACCGCTTTGTCTTTGGCCTCGTCTATCAAATTCAATAATCAACCGTCAGAGAAAACGAGAATCAAGACGTAAAGAGTTTTTAAAAGACGTAGAGACTTAAGAAAAAATGAGACTATAAAAAAATAAAGCAGTAAGATTGCCGCAGTACTGATTGCGAAATTTTGTATTATCTTGAATAAAAAACACTCAAAGTTCCAAAAAGAAACTCTCTGAGAACATTGCAGAGTTTGAGAGCAAGAAATCGCGAATCGAGACTATAGATCCATTTTCTCTAACCCTCAGTTTTCACATTACTTCTCTCTTCGGCGGTGGCGATTTTGCAAGTTGGCAACACGTTTTCCGCCATTTGGAGAAAAAATCGGGGGCAAAAATTTTTCTCAAAAATTTCCCTTGCAAATTGTGCTCGCATGAGCTTTTTCCCCTCTGAGTTGAGATTTTCAGTTTACTGAATGTAACGCACGTCAGCTGCATTTCAAACTTTTTATTTAAACAACTCGTGCGTCTAACGCAATCAGTTTCTATCATCAGAGTAGATGCGCACTGCGCACTTACTCAATATTTTTCCTCCGGTATTTTTGTGATACTCATAGTAGCAAATCATCGAAATCCTCTGCAAAAATTTATTTTCAAAGTCATACTTACTATTGGATTTTACTCGCGGTTCGCAAAAATGTTCTTTTCATAATATATTAAAGACTTACACACTACCGTGCCAGAGAAGAACGCCGTATGTTTCTTTAGACGTTGCCATTTTTTTTATAAATTATTAATTTCCTGAGTAACTACATAGTTAAAAATTTCCGTGTTTAGGGTTACTTTAAGATAATTTTTTTCAGTCAGATCAACAAAAGGGACTTGGTTAATGGACCAAAATTTTGGTTAAATCCACCGGAACCGTCGGTCACTCTGAGACATGTAGGGATAAAGTAAGTGTCTTGCTGAACTAATTTTCTTGTTTCTCTCTGTCATGCAGAGGTTGTGATTTACGAGGCTAGCGCATTAGACTATCACCAATCTGGTCCAGCAGACCGAGTTGAAAATTTAAAGCAGAGCAACGAGACATCGAAATGCGATGAATTGTATAATCAAGATAGAACTATGTCTTGTCTTGTCGTATCGACGTAGATTCAATAATCAGGCCGCAGTACAGTGCGGCCCTCTGCGGACAAAAATAAAAAATTTACAACTCGACATCTTAATATTTTGTCATGGGAACGGAGTTCCCCATGATATTAGAATCGTTCCGTTGCTTTCGCTATGGGATTCCCTATACCTCTGCGACCTTGAGCGTTTCGCCCAGTCTCCGATTTTTGGTTGATTTTCCGATGTATCAAAAACCGTTGTATTTTTTAGCCAATCATGTCTCTACGTCAAGTTGTGTTAATTGCTAAAATTCGCTTTCAGCGAGTTTTTTTCCACCTTAAGATGTCGTGTCTGACTGGTAAATCTGCGCAGAACCACGAAGTTCCGTTTTTAGGCAAATTCTTTTTTTTGGGAGGTTTTCATTGGCTATTTTTCGCCATCAGTTTTCTGTTCGTTCGTGCAAAAGATCGCCTACTTCGTTGCTCTTGAGAAGCCGCCATTATCCCACCTCAAATTTTAAACATAGAAATAAAGAAATTATAACTATTGTGCAAGGTGGAAAACTGCTCTGGAGGACCCGTTACGGATATATGAGCCAAAATCGGAACTCGATTGATTGATTTATTCCATGAATACAGAAATATTGCCTGAGCTTACTGCCGCGATGGCAAATGCCTGCTGATATGAACCTTGAGACACATGATAGCATAGGCAAACAATGTCTCACAGAGAAAGACGCTTAGCTCGTTTCTCCAGAAGTTACGAAGACGCGAATCGCCGAATCGCTCAAGGACAACTCTTGTGATAAGTCCCGCCCATCGTCCGAGTCTTTTAAATGCTATTTTTTCTCAACCTGTCGCTGATCTGTGATAGCCTAGTTGACTGAGGCGCCCCATGTTTGGATAAGGTGCGGGTATTAGGTGGTCGGGAGTTCGATACACGACGATGGGAGTTAATTTTTAATGGTTGTATTGAATGTTTTAGACCAATCATCAAAAAATAATTAATACTAGATGATAAATGTACGAACATTTTCTCGTGAGTTAATATGTTAAACAAAAATACTGGAATATA
>NW_017547243.1:642197-660753 GCF_001854935.1 Bemisia tabaci
AATTAAAAATGTTAAAAAAGAGATGTCGACACAAAATTACATAGCCCCTTCAATTCTGAAGATACTACAAACGAACTGTACCTTAACATTTTCATATCCCAGAAGCAAAAGTTCCCATGACGAATATTGCTATCGCTAGCGATTGCAAAAACCAACTTGTTTTTTTTTGGAGTTTGTCTTCTTAAAGATATTTTTGACTCACAATGATGGTTCATTTTCAAATTATTCGATCCAAACTACTTCAAATTTTGGTAGAAAGTTGGCGGTTAATGGGTCGAGAATCACTGGTCCAAAAGAAATACACGGGAAAAAGCCGTCAATTTCAAATGAAGATTTCTCGCTTGAAACGCAGAATGCTCTTTCTTAATCCTTAGATATCCAACTCCAATTCTACCAAAAGGATCTTGCAAATTTTCGCGACTATCAGAAATATTTGATTTGAAGTTAAAGTTTGGGTGTTTCACGTTGCTTTTACATTGTTAACAGAGGACTATAATTCGAGGTTGCCTACTTCAAATGAACTTTTCTCGAAAGATGCGCAAAAAATCCTGAGGTATAACATTTTCTTATTTCTCAAGTGGTTCATTTTTATAGTGCCAAAGGGTTTTTCTATGTTGGTGCTAGTATCTTCATTATTTAAAGTTAACTGTCTTTTACCGATTTTTATCCACATCGTCATAAGGCTGCCGCACTGTGCACAGGTTCGATCCTGGCGACTAGCGTCTAATTTTTATTGAGGTTGTAAATTTCCAAGCCAAAGATATATATATAAAATTCCATTTAATCCAATTACTAAGCCAATGTCACTGAAAAGAACAACTAACCAAAAATATTAACCGCGCGTTTAGGTTAATTTGTGTTATATTTTCCATATTAACACAAAATATCTGCCTTTTTTTCTTATTTGTCGTTGATATTTTTCTCCAAATTTCTCCGAGAGATTGGTCCTAACTCTATCGAAAAAATCTGGAAATTTTAAAGGAAAATATTCAAAAGTTGCCTCAAAGTACATATCGTACCAAGAGAAATTTGGCAACAGCCGGATGTACATACGACGTTTTTCCTTTGCTCGGCAACGAGAGGTACCGATGACTCAAATGCGAAACCACGTATCTCCGTTTGTGACGTCGCAGACTTCCTGTCATACTTTATTTTTCCTTCGAAAACACTAGTCAACGTACTTTCTTCTACTAACTACACTTTATCGATTTTTCCTCTCTGTTAGCAAAATATTCTATTCAATTTTATGCTATAAAGTTGGCTCCCTCTCTGCGAGAAAATAAAATAGACCGTATTCGATAATGGTTCGATGTATCGTTTGGTTCAAAACAATAGAACATAACCTCAAACCAAACTATTAGGATTTGAGTTGGAAAAGCTGAAAATGAGAAAATTTCTAACAATTTCACTTTGCATTGGCATTTGGTACTCAAAAAAATAAAACATCTGTTACAAAAGACCCGTTCCCTCCGATTTCTAAATTGACCTTTGAGGCTATGTTTATGTTTTGAACCAATCGATATCGATACAATCTCACCTGTTTGATGTATCGAATACGATCTATAGGAGCGGATATTTTGAAACATTGCATTTTAGATACGTGGTGCCGCATTTCGGCCATCGATATGTGGCCTCTTGAAAGGAAGAAGCTGTGAAAAAACCATGAATGCGGCCCTTAAAAATCCAAAGAATGTAAAAGCAAGAAGGAAAGGGGTATTATTTGAAAGCCAGGGAGAGCGAGGGAACTCACCCTATGAAGGGTGGAGGTATTCCCTTTAAAAGCACCCGCTCATAAGTTGAGCTTAGAATCTTAAGGATAAAATAATTACCTGAAACAGACAATAGAATTTCTCATATCATGCTCGGAGTCTTGTGACGTATACATTCGAAATTGTACAGTAAAATTACTCTAGTTTTACACATGCAATGGAAAATATAGAAATAACGATACCATATAATTTTTATCATTGAGCTGCGGGATTCGTAGGGATAACAAACACACTTCTAACCGTTAAAAGAAGAAGGAAAACAGTTCTGTTAAAATTTTTAATTTGTGTTGTAGCAGCGATTGAAGTCAGGCAGACGGTTTTGTGATAAGTGTGCTCAAAACGCAAAGACATAGGTATGTCAATGCCTTCTCGATGGGAAAAGGTACCATCAAGTTCTGACAGGTGGTAAAAATAGCATTCATGGAAGGAAAGTACTGCATGCGCACTGAAACCATCAATAAAAAATATGCTACGTAAAAAAGTACTCACGGTCAGAGATTGAACTCAAAACTGATACAGCACTTGCCGTTTGGACGTCAGTAGGCAAAATGCCAGTAAGCAAGTAGTTTTGAAGAAACGCATAATTCAAAAACAACGAACGTGTTGCATAATATGCAACACGCTGTTCGTTGTTTTTGAATTCCTCCCGGTGGACTTTAAACGGTGGCATTGTGACGACATGAATTTCAATTTTGAGGTTTCCACGATTTCAAAATTTCCGCTCTATCTACGTTTTTTAACAGGAGATCAATGGACATTTGCATGAGATCCCCAAAGAATATTCTTGAGAAAGCAGAGAAAAATTACATGAAATAATTTCCAATGAATGTATGATCAGCTATCCTTTGAAAAAGTGAAATGATCTAGAAAACTTGTAACATCGTAAACCGAGGTACGTGGCTTAGTCGTTTCACCATCGATATGCTCTGCTAAATCATGCCCATTTTCGCAACAGCGATTACCGAATGAAGCGTGCGTGTTAGCATGCTTGTGATCTCCCCAGTAATCGAGCATTTACAGCGAAAAACCAAAAAACCGTTTTGAGGGCAAAGGTAAAGGGTAAAAAATTTCACAAGGTGAAATTGTACAAAAGTAGATATGTATTACTACAATGACAACGGAACAAGGTTTAAACTAAAAAAAAAAAAATGCCACATATTCCTGCTTTGAAATCTGGAATAGAAAACGACCCATGAAAGGTTGAATTTAAATTAATTCAATTCCACTAACTTTACTATGCTTTTTTTAAAAAAAAAAATTTAACATAATACTTTAGGAATTTTTAAAATAAGATATAAAACAAAAGAGTAACCACCAACCCCCTAAGGTTTAATCTTGTGTCGGGTGGAGTCTACCATAAACTTAAAATAATTTGCAACAGGTGACTGGTCATTTTAAACTTAAAAAATAAATAAGAAAATTAAAAATGAGAGGAAGAGAGAAAGAAAGGAAGAAAAGAAGAAAGAAGATCGCCCTTCTCCCTTTCCAGTTCAAAATTTTTGAATATGGAAGGAGTATTTCCAGTATTTGTAGTGTCACTGACAGATCATAGGCCAATTAAAGTCAACAGCATTGATGCTTCATTAAAAGAAATGATTTGTATGTTCCTGGGGTGAAAAAAAAATAATGCAAAAACATAGAGAAGAATTGAGAAAAAATGTAACTAAAAATTAATTAATGGATGTGTAGGAAAGATCTAACGATACTGGACGCGCTGAGTACGACGGACAAAGCATTGTGGTGGAGCAAATGACTCTGTGCCTCAGGCTCCTTTAAATGTTTAATTAATGTTGTAAGTAAATGTTTAGAGTGTTATACATTATTTCTTATTAAGTAATTATTTTAAATGAAGATGCGATCAGAGGGAGTTGATCTGTATTGATTGATTGGATATACCCATCTTCTGCAAACCTCTGCAATTTTCATCGTGGGCCATAGTAGCTCCCGAAGGCATGAATGATCGATTATCGACATTTCACCATTTGCAGCTATGGTAAAAATCGATTATTATCGATCCTTCTTCGTAGGTTCAAATGGTAGCACATCAATGATATTCGTTGACGTCATAATTGAATTCAGCTCGCGTTTCATGGAAAACCCACCTTTTTTCCCCATGCTCCGTTCGGCCTGAAAACAATTTTAAAACGAACTGCCGAGAACTTAATTTTTTTCGATTTTGGCGTTGAAACATCCAATCCTAGTATCTCAGTCTGCAACGTTACAGACTTCCTTTAGTGCTTTATTTTATGAATCGGAAACTAATCAATGTCAAATCTTATAAACTTCCGTGATTTGTCTCTCCTGTGCGAAGAAAGTTCTGTTAAAACCACAAGGAATGATGTTGATATTTTCTCCTCAAAAAAAGTAAAGACGGCTCGTAGACTTTTAAACACCGCATACGAGATACGTAGTTTAAAAGTTTCACAGTCAATTTGCTTTTTTTTCCCCTTTTAGCCCCAACCGAACGTTCTTGGATGAAGTGTATAATTGATCTCTACGTACAATGATGCACTGTTGAAAGGTGAAGGTGCTCTTCAATATCCAAATGCGTACCTGTCTGCTGACGCACGTCATGTCGTTGGGAAAATAATAAAAAACCCGTCTACTAACGTACTTCATGTCGCGGAGGTGGGAAGGAAATAAAATGTTGCAAATAAGACGGAGCCAGACGAGAGAATGAGGGTGTTGGCTAATTGTCACGCAGACACGTAGCCAGCAAGCTGACACTGGAGATGTTGCATGTGTAAGGAATTTGCGATTTAACTGTTGATTCTTCTGTAAAAGTTTGCGAGAAACACAATGGTGCCACTGGTTTACTTTGAAATCAACTCCCAAGCTCAAAAAAAGCTCTCAAGTTGAGGCCAAAATGAAGGGGATATCCCACCCTACCCTAAGAGTCCACCTCTACATCAAGACAAACTCTCCATGCAAAGATAGGGAGCAAATACATTGACAGGGCTGCCACTTCATTTGGGGATTCTAAAACTGAAAACACGGCATCACTGCTACTGTATTTGCTCTCTATATCTTTGCATGAAGAGTTTGTCTTGATGTAAAGATGGACTCTTAGGGTAGGGTGGGATATCCCTTTTATTTTGGCCTCAACTTGAGAGCTTTTTTTCGAGCTCAGGAGTTGATTTCAGAGAAAACCAGAGGCACCATCGTGTTTCTCGCGAACTTTTACACAATAATCAACAGTCAAATCGCAAATTCCTCACACATGCAACTTCTCCATTAAAACTGAGAGATAAAACGATTGACGAAGAAGACAGGGGAAAAGTGGAGTGATCGCGGTTCTTTCAAAATTTCCGCTCCTATTTTATTTTCCCAAGAGAAACAGAGAGATCGTCCGTATCGCATACCATGGCCAAAGTGGAAAACCACGCATCCTCATTGCGGTGTTCAAAATGTCTGCCCCTATTTTATTTTTTCCGAGCGAAACTAGCCGAATAAAATGACTTGAAATTTATACCGAATTATTTGCTAACAGAGAGAGAAAGTCACGAAAGTTTTACGTTGACTTGTCGTCTGAAGAAAAAATAATGCTCGACAGGAAGTCTGCAACATCGCAATCCGAGATACGCGGTTTCTCACTTTAGCCATCGATATGTACATAACTGAAGGCATTTTCTCATTTTTACTCTCTTCGCAGTCACACCATTTGTATTCGTCCGTGGCAATAAACACGGGGACGCGTCGACGACAGCTCCTTATTGATGCAACTATTCAACCTCGACGGATGTCCGTATTGCGTCCAAAAAATTGAAGGCGTTTTGACACCCTGCGCACTAGCTGCAGCTGGGTCGATCGCCTCTATCTCAGGCTCTTCCATAAAAGCACCTTTCTGCATACGGAATCCAATGGCATGCATTTTGTTTCTAAAATGAGCAAGAAATAGTGGTTCCTTACTGCGAAATGTGGTCCAAATGGTTTTTGTTTAAATCCAAGACGGGTGAGCAATGTTTTTGTTAAGTAGAGTATGTTCCCGCCAAGTGGGCAATATTTTAGGATGTCATATGCGGGAAATATAATTTTGCGGCAATGCTTTAACGAAGCGTCGTCAGTTAAGTACGCATTCCGAGCAAATCGTCATCTTTACAAAATCGACCGTGAATCGTATAGGTAAACAAAATTAAATTTTTTGGATGAATAATACAATGCAAAATCGTTAGTCAAAATGTTACATCGCGTTACAGGTTGAATATACAAATATTATCGAAACAGTTTGATCGAGATAACGAACTATTTTTTTTTATCACAACGAAATCAATCTGAGTGAGGCTCTCAGAGTGTCTCACTATATATGCTATAATTAAGACAAAAGATGTGTACATCTTGATGGTTCAGATCTTAAATCTTAACATAGGAAAAATTAAAGACACCTACGAACAAGGAAAATCAATTTCAGCGCAGAGTCACACATCCATTGGTTTTGCAACCTCTTTTCCCCCCTTCTTTTTAATTACCTTTTACTTTATTCAAAATAAAATTAGCAATATGACGTTAGAGAGCCCTGATTCAAAAAAGGAAGACAAAAAATTGTTTGGCATTTTCGGATTGTAGCCATATTCTTAAGATTTTTGTTCCTCATTTCTTCGTTCTGATTCTTCACGAGTCCAAGGAAAATCGGTCACAAATCTCGAACCGCAATTCAGCTGCCGAATTTACCAGTGATTTCCTTGACCTAACGAACCATCTGCTCTCCCAACGATTGAACCACCGTTCTCGCCACTCAAATCCTCATGCGAGTTTCATTTGCGATTGTCGGAATTGTCGCTGTCGAACTTTCCATCTCTAGATTTTGCTTCCAGTCGGTTGTTCTCAGTTGTCTCATTTAGATGTTGAGTCGATTGCCTCCAATCTTCCATCAAGATTTCTTCTTCTCTTGTCCACCAATGCGTAATCGTCAAATTTTTCAACGGATTTGTACTTTTTGTATTTATAGGGTATCGCTAGATAAATTATAATGACGATATTCATAACCATCAGTCCGGCGAGGAATAAGAACTTTTGTGTCTGAAAAATGCATAAATATCTATTTTGCAATTAAAGCGTTATTTATTAAAGTAAAACAATTAATACATTTTGAAAATGTGTGGATATGTTAAGGATACATATAACGTTATCTTGGTGTGATTTGTTCAAATCAGATTTACTAAATAATAATTTTCCACCCGAATTACATTATTTTCATGGAAAAAATTATTTCAATTGTGGTGCTAACTTGTAAATTCTTAGTACATATTGAATTTATTTGAATTGTAGTGATAGATTACTTAACCTATAGGGGGTGTTATATCTGAAGGCTGTATGAAAAAGTTTCCTTGGCAGTGCACTCTTTAAAAAGTACGTATTACATAGAATTTTGGAAAATTATCTTGTTTAGTTTTTCTTGAGGACGAGTTTAGGATAATCTACTGAAAATTTATGAAAATCTACGAAATTACCTGCGAAAGTTCACGGAAGAAGCTCATATTTGAAATTATGACAACAAGCAGGTTGCCTAATGCGTTGGCTACATACAGCACAGAAGTCATCAAAGATTTTCATACTTTCAGGAGCCTATCACACACAAAAAAGGGGAAAAGAAATACATGAAAACATTTTTACATAAAAGCTTCAAGGAGAAAATGTTTGATTTATCAATGGAGATATTGTTAGTCAAGCAAATGCTTGCCAGAGCAAGTTGGCACATTTTGTGGGGATGGAAGAGTCCCTTGTGCGTTTCGATTCTACGCCGCACAGTGGATCAAGTCAATAGGAGAGGTCAGACAAAATTTGGAAACTTTAAACGCTCATAACTCTGTTTATACAAAACTTTGAGGTTCTGAAAGTGGTTCTATTGGTTTCCTCGTGAAATTCTCTTTCAGGAGCATTCCTTCAAATTTAAAATATGACAAAACAAACATCAAAATTTGCAGTTTTGGTAAAACATTTCATGTCCGACCTCTCTGATTGACTCTATCCACTGTGCGCCAGAAGTAATGATGTGCGAGGGAAATATTTTTGTTTTTCCTTAGTTTAACACTAACAGCATAACATGGGTGGATTTACATCCTCTCAAGGGGGCAAACAATCCTCCCAGGTAAGAGGATTGTTTTTGGGATGGTTGGCCGGTATGTCGTTTTAGAATTTTTCCTCGTTGTGTGACTGGTCACAGCCTATGTAATTTACGAGAAACTGAGGCAATACAGGTGTCTTAAAGATGCCTGCTTACAGGTTTCTTTCCTGATAAAGTGGGGGATAGGGATACCCTGGTAAAAATTGGCGATAAGAGCTGCGTTTCAAAATACCATAGAAATTCTTATAGCCGGCTAAAGAAGGCTACAGAAAATCATAGGTATAGCTGGCTGTAGAATGCGGAGAAAATCATACGGCCGGGTTATACGAAGCGATAACAAATTATGCAGCCGGGCTATAGTTCCTATCGCCGGGTTTTACACTTTATCGCCTGGCTGTTGCTTTTTCGTCATCGATTATAAAAGGCTATAAGAAATCGTGTAGAAATTCGTGTGCTTTGGAAATCATTAACTTTGATACGGAGCCACCTTAATATTTACAAAACACACATTATATTTTCCTTTAATACATATTTTTTTTCATCAATTAAAATGAGAATAATAATGGATGTGCAAACATTTCAAAATCATGAGTCGAATAACGCTGACTCCGCCGGATTAAATATTAGAACCCAACACCAAGCGGATCGGCGACGCATTGGCGCCTACAAACCTAACAGGGATACTTCACGCATTGCGCAATGCGAGAAGTATCCCTGTTAGGTTTTTAGGCGCCAATGCGCGTTCAGTGCTGGCTGCCCGCTCGCCGCGCCGCGCCGCAGCGTACCGCGGCGCTTGAAACAACTATTTCACACCAGAGGTATTGCACAGTATCATACCAAATGGAAGGCGCTCCAACATCTTAGGAATGTCAGGCATCCTTCAAAAGAACGGAGCTTTCCTCGCAAATTAAATCAAAATACTGCGGCCCAAAAAGAGAGCGGTAGTCCAAAAACTGACTAAGTCCTAGCATCCGTAATTAGTAACGTTTAGCATACACTTTAGCGCCTGGTTGCTGCTTAATCGCCATCGGCTATAAAAGGCTATAAGAAATTGTGTTGCCGGCTATAGAAGCTATTGGAAATCTTACAGCCGGCTGTAGGTCTATGGTATTTTGGAACACAGATTCTACTGCCAATTTTTACCCGGGTATTTCGGTGTGTGTGAGAATCAATGATATCTTATTTGCGCTGATCCATTTATTGTTAGTTAAGGAACTTCCGGAGGATTCTTGTAGCGCCTAAAATATTTTCACAATATTATAATTATTTTTTTATAATAACTGACCTCTGTGAAGGAAAATGATAAGTACGTAACCACGAAGAAAATTTCCGCCATTGTCACGACGAAAATTTGCGGGAATGTCCAGATCATGTGTAACGTCGCAGGAGGTGTTATAATGTGCAAGTTTTCCGTCTGAAAAGCAAAACAATTGTCGAAAACCAAGGAGAAAATGAAGAAGTAAGAAGTTCAGGTTTACTGGAGAACGAAGACGAAAATGTGTTTTACTTTAGATTTTTGTTTCATTCTTAATGTAAAATCAACTTCGATCATGACCAGGCCAGACAAGCAACCCGGATGGAAAAATCCGAGTCTGCAAAAATCATTTCGCCTAAATTTTGTGTGAGATAAACTTCTTTACAACAGCAGTCCGTGAGATGAAAAATATAAGGGTGAAAAACACAAAACAACAGGGAAGAAGAGTGAAACTTCAAAGAAAAAATCTGAAGTGATCCGGCTGGTAGTGCAGCCGTTGTCAATCGGCGGAGTAAAAATAAAATTTATAAATTGAAAAAAAAGTTAAAAGTACATAGTTGGTCGGGTGCTTGAATATAATAGTTTTCTGCTAGTCAGGCATCAAGCTACAACTTTTTCTGATTGAGCATCGAACTAAAAATTTCATAATCGGGTTTATTTTTCCTTATTTTTATTTCGTCAATTGGTAATGAATGGGTATAGTAGCCAAGACGTAAGGTTTTTTCCTTTAAAATTTTAACTTTGTTTCTGGTTGTTTTATTTTCTTTAACCTTGTTTAACTTTCTTATAAGATAGGGTACCCTGGTAAAAATTGGCAGTAGAATCTGTGTTCCAAAATACCATAGACCTACAGCCGGCTGTAAGATTTCCAATAGCTTCTATAGCCGGCAACACAATTTCTTATAGCCTTTTATAGCCGATGACGATTAAGCAGCAACCAGGCGCTAAAGTGTATGCTAAACGTTACTAATTACGGATGCTAGGACTTAGTCAGTTTTTGGACTACCGCTCTCTTTTTGGGCCGCAGTATTTTGATTTAATTTGCGAGGAAAGCTCCGTTCTTTTGAAGGATGCCTGACATTCCTAAGATGTTGGAGCGCCTTCCATTTGGTATGATACTGTGCAATACCTCTGGTGTGAAATAGTTGTTTCAAGCGCCGCGGTACGCTGCGGCGCGGCGCGGCGAGCGGGCAGCCAGCACTGAACGCGCATTGGCGCCTAAAAACCTAACAGGGATACTTCTCGCATTGCGCAATGCGTGAAGTATCCCTGTTAGGTTTGTAGGCGCCAATGCGTCGCCGATCCGCTTGGTGTTGGGTTCTAATATTTAATCCGGCGGAGTCAGCGTTATTCGACTCATGATTTTGAAATGTTTGCACATCCATTATTATTCTCATTTTAATTGATGAAAAAAAATATGTATTAAAGGAAAATATAATGTGTGTTTTGTAAATATTAAGGTGGCTCCGTATCAAAGTTAATGATTTCCAAAGCACACGAATTTCTACACGATTTCTTATAGCCTTTTATAATCGATGACGAAAAAGCAACAGCCAGGCGATAAAGTGTAAAACCCGGCGATAGGAACTATAGCCCGGCTGCATAATTTGTTATCGCTTCGTATAACCCGGCCGTATGATTTTCTCCGCATTCTACAGCCAGCTATACCTATGATTTTCTGTAGCCTTCTTTAGCCGGCTATAAGAATTTCTATGGTATTTTGAAACGCAGCTCTTATCGCCAATTTTTACCAGGGTATCCCTATCCCCCACTTTATCAGGAAAGAAACCTGTAAGCAGGCATCTTTAAGACACCTGTATTGCCTCAGTTTCTCGTAAATTACATAGGCTGTGACCAGTCACACAACGAGGAAAAATTCTAAAACGACATACCGGCCAACCATCCCAAAAACAATCCTCTTACCTGGGAGGATTGTTTGCCCCCTTGAGAGGATGTAAATCCACCCATGTTATGCTGTTAGTGTTAAACTAAGGAAAAACAAAAATATTTCCCTCGCACATCATTACTTCTGGCGCACAGTGGATAGAGTCAATCAGAGAGGTCGGACATGAAATGTTTTACCAAAACTGCAAATTTTGATGTTTGTTTTGTCATATTTTAAATTTGAAGGAATGCTCCTGAAAGAGAATTTCACGAGGAAACCAATAGAACCACTTTCAGAACCTCAAAGTTTTGTACTGTTTTGGCCAAAATATACGTGAAGAGGGTGGATATATAGGAAATGATAGGAGTTTTGGAAATTGAATTATTAAGTTATATAGTTTTAAGAAATGGCAAAATAAATACAAATTTGTTGGTGGCAAAAAGAAAACAAACTATTCAATTTTTGGTTACTTACAAATTTTGTGCCAAATTTCTGCAGTACTATTGTATATACACCACCACTTTCCAATAAAAAATTTGACGCGAGTATCCTACCATTTAAAATTGGTTTATAGCTGAAAGCAGGAGAATGAAGGCAATCAAGGAGGGCAAATCAAGGAAACAAATCTGACGAAAGATAGTTGAATGAGAATCAAACGAGAGAAGGTCAACAAATACATACGACAACCTGTCATGCAATTATTAAAATATTTGAAGCACAACCCGACATAGATCAGGGGGTCCTTGCGATGAATAGTGTCATTCATTTGCATAAATAAAGAAGGTTCCGGTGCTTTAGGCTCTTGGCAAATAACGCAAATGGATGACATTTTTATAAAAAAAAGTGATATGTGGGTGACTTTCGATAAAACCTTTTCCAGAGAAAATATTGCAAAAAATTGACATGTGACATGAAATATCTTTCCGCGTTCAATCGGTTTCAACTCTGAATGTGTCTACTCGTCATAGCAGAACAGGCTAACAGCGACTGACATCCAGATGGTACTTAACGGAAAATATCCGTCATGTATCGATTTATGATAAAAATATCTTTTTCCTAGAATATTTGCCATATTTTGAGCGATTAAACTGAATGGTCTACACACAGGGAAATCATTTACTAGCATAGGAAACTGATTGTATCTAGAATCATAATCCGGGTAGGCAGACGTTAGGATTGGGGGCATAAACTTGCTTCAATTCTGCTGCCAATTTTTATTCCAAGACTCTGTTAATAGCCTAAAAAAATTGACATAGCTAACTTGCGTGGAATGAGCGCAGGACACCGTAAGCACTGTAATGTTAGTCTGCTAATGTTACGTTTGACACGAATGAACGTTACTAAATCTTTGCAAGCAACTATTATGCCCACCAAGCCGCTCAAATTGCCTATTCGGGTTATGGAAGGAGAACTCAACAGAATGAGGCTGAAACGCAGTGAAGTAATACCCTTTGCTAAAACGATCATTTTATTGCTTTTCTCAGGTATCGGTGCCATTTTTTAAAAAAAAACGGGGAAGGGGAGCGCTCAACCTGACGTAATTATAAATGGGGAGGGGGTAGTAGAAATGTCTTACATACCTAAAATGAGGAAGGGGAGGGGACAAAAAATGAACAAATTACTTCATGTCCTTTTTGGACGGCACCTGTAGCAGTGCGGTTGGCAAAAATAGTAAAGTTTTGATGAACTGTACCTGCCAGAGTAAACTTCATCTAAAGTCGTAACCTGATCAGCGCCACTCAGTGAAAAATGAAACTCACTGTCGTACTGGTTTCTCAGAGTGAGGTAGGCGTCAAAGTTGCTGATTACTCTGAAAAATTTACAGCAAAATTTTTAAGACAAGCATGAAAAGAGAAGAATAGTTGGTCTTACAATGCTCTCGCTGGATTCAGGTCCATTAGGGATGGACGATTTTCGAATTCGAATGCGGTTATTCGAATATTCGAAACTTTTCGATTGCGATTATTGAGATTATTTGAGAAATCGAATCTTGCGATTTCGAATACTTCGGAGGCGAATATTCGAAAGTGATGCGATTATCTCGGTGCCGATAATTCGAATATCGGATATTCGATTATCTAAATATTCGACCATCCCTAAGTCCAATCTACTTCTCTACTCGTCATTGCAATACGTTACTCTCGTCGCAACAAAAAGTTCGGGCCCGATAACAATCTGCAGGATAACCATGCTGCATTATTACCAGGGTTATCTCTGTCATGTCTGTCTGTCTGTCTGTTCTTCTCTGTCATTTTTTTTGGAAATATTCTCTGAGAAATGTGAGAGTGTCGATTCTTTTTTCTGTGTGAGTTCATGTCTCATACGTAAATTGCTGAGCCACGATACGCACGTGTCTCGAGGAGTGACGTTAGACATGTCAAAATCATATTTTGCTCCTCCGCAATTTCATCGTGACTGCACATTTTTTGTGATTATTTTGCCCTCTTGGAGAAATTTTTCATTTCAATTTTTTCCACGTAGAATTCTATAAGAACAATGACGTGTATGCAAAATTGAAAAAAACGAATGGCGAGGGAAGTACTTTTTTGTAGTTTAACCGTCGCAATCCCAGAAAGAGTATAATGTGCAAGCCATCGGGGAAAAATATGTACATCACAGAAGTAACTTGTCAGGGTTTTTGCGATTTTATGATTTGACGTTCTCAGAATTTTTTCTGCACAGCGAAAGAATAGTATTGGAAGTTTGAAGAATTGACGTTGAGTAGTTTTCCATTGAAAAAATAAAGTATGCCGGGAAGTCCGGAATGTCGCAAATCGAGATAGATGGTTTGGGAGTTTCACCGTCAATACAACGGTTTGCACTGAACTAAGGAAAAAATTGGACGTTTTTCTATCAAACGGAACTATGTGCATTAAGACATGAGCCCTGCGTCCCATAAGAATAAGTGTTTAAAAGGGCTCACTTCATGATGCGCATAGTTCCTTTTAGTAGAAATCTGTCCAATTGACCTCGAAGAATTGAAAAAAAATAAAAAAATTTGCTAAATTTGCCTCAAAAGTCTTGAAAATCGCATCACTGAGAGTTCGCGCAAATGCTTCAATTTGATCAGTTTTGGGGTTTGATGTACCGGCTTTTCTCTGAGGCATTTGATCGATGAGACGAATCTTTAACTTATCCAAGCTACTCAGAAAATGTAAATCTATAAACTTTACCTGACTCTCGGCGCATTACTAGGTGACTTTGTGACGTCATCATGTCCCGGAATTCGTCGTAAGGTAATCCGGTCATTCAAAATGGTCACCAAATACGATGTGCTCTGAAAAGTATGTTCCATTGTCTTTTCCATTATTATACATAACACTCTTTAACTGCAAGTTAGTAACAAAGCGGACCTTGTCAAAATGACTGCAGAAGATTATGTTTGGCTCCTCAAGTAATATTTTAATATATCTCTACAGCTACGCACGGGCGGAACTAAGAGCTTTTGGTGGGGGAGGGGCGGGGGCAAAAGGGCATTGCATCATGAGGAGGAGTCTGAGGGGCGCCAAAAACATTCCACGAAGGGGGATGGGGTCTACCTGCCTGCGTCTGTGGAACTCCCCTAGGTCCAGAGGAGTGCTCACGCAATTTTCCGGGCTTTAAGGTGGGGGAGGGAGAGACATATTTTTCTGCATTTTCTTTAATCAATTTTATTCGCACTGAGAAAACCCTACAAATGTTTTTAAACTTTTTTCCTTTAATTTCTTTGAAACATCGGTAAAAAAAATTCCCCTTCTCAGCTAAGAGAATATAACATTGTAAAATATGCCTCGAAAAAAAAGAGAAATTGATGTAACATTCTGGATGTAAAAATAGTGTGAGAGACATTATAAAATGCTGAATCGCCCTCTACAGCAGTTACTTTAGCAATGCAAAGATGTAAAACAACTGCTGTGGCTGGTAATTTAGCATTTAATGAGTTCTGCGCACACTTTTTTTCACATAATAGCATGTTAAATGACCTTCATTTTTTCCGGTGTGTTGAAAGTTTTGATAATAGAAGCATTAAATTACCAATAGAGCTGCACAAACAAGGAGCGGGTGCATTGTTAGGTACTTCGTCGTAATATTGATCGGACAAAAAACTATTGCAGGTATTTTTGAGACAAAAATCAATGATTTCGAAAACAAACTTCCATGGGCATTCATCAAGTTTTCTCCATCTGTTGCAGAAAAACTTTCAGACATTTCTTAGTAAATCCTTTTGTAAAAGAAACATGAATAGGAAGAAAAAGGGAGAAAATACACACGCCGGTCCCCTTTTGATTTAAGAGGAACCCTCGCTTTAAAACGCTACATAAAGCTAAAAATTAGCATTTCATAGTGAGTCCACCTGGCAAGATCAAAATCAGATCAAATCAGATCAATCTAAAAACCACGATTCTAATCATATTTATTTTAACAATTATTTTTATTTGTTTTAATAGCTTAAATTTATAAAGCATAATACTGAAGCTATTAAGATGATTAGAAAAATTTTAAAACAGATAATTATTTAGATTAATAGAGTTTTACCTTTGCCTCAAAAACAACAACATCCTCAGTCCAGTTCGTTGGTTCTATCGTTGTGTTTAAAAAGGGCGCTTGGGCATTTATCTTCAGTCTCTCTGTGAGAGTTCGTGTTCCATTAACAACTTCGACGTTATTTACTTGCAGCGCTCCAAGTGGAGGAATTGTAGATTGGCCATTAATCGGAGGATCTAACTCTATTAGACATGGTAGTCCATTGAAAATCCTCAGCTGGCCCGAACCGTGCACGGGGACTACCGCGTAAGAGGGCTGAAATGAATAGCAGTAATATGCTGAATATATGCTAGTAAAGATTTTCTCTATGAGAGAATCAGTGTCGATTTTTCAAGTTGGCAACACTGTTTATCCTCCATTAAAATCCATTAAAAATATCGATTACATTGCCTCACCAAGGATCGATTGCTTCACGCACATTTGAATGGAGGAAAGATAGTGTTATCAACTTGCTAGAAACGCCGCTGATGAGTACAAGGAGCGAAATGAAGTTAAATGGCCAACTGCAGGACTGTGTTCTATGGGCCAATACAAGACTTTCCTCCTCCATAATGTCCTTAGATGGTACCAATGTGAGCTACGATCCCTTGAATTTTCCGGAAAATATAATTTATTTTCAATATTCACAACTCTTCCTTACTTTCAGTGCTGGATTTATTTGTGGTCTCTAAAATATAGTCTCAAGTTAAAGAGTGTTTTAGGAAATTCCGAGGGGATTTTGGTGAGTCTTGAAACTTTCAGGGTAAAAAGTTGTTTTTTTTTGGGGTTAATAAACACTGTTAAATATTTCGAGCGCTTGTGTTTCTTCCCGTTATTCGTCCGAAAAAATACAAGCTGCGTTACCGTTATCCGTAGATAGTTAGATAGCACTCAACGTTGCATCCCTCCAATTCTCCATAGTTAGCACCGAAGCTGAACTGGGTGGTTGAAGCTGAGGATTCAATTTTCGTGAATAATATGACAAGCCTAGCATTATTTTATAGGAAAAGTGGGGTTGCCCCTAAAACTGTGGTACTGCCGCAATTCGTTGGATGATATGGATATTTCCAATTAAATTTGGTAGTACCGCAGCTCATGCTTGGGTAGTGCTGCAACATTTGGGTTCGTGACCCAATTTTTGGGGGTATTATACCGAACAATAAATTAGAAATATCCAAGTTGATACTCAACCCCTACCTCTTTTTCCCGTGATTATTTCTCCCTGATGTGAGATTTTCTGCAGAATGTCCTCTAATTTTTCTCCCTCATTTTATTTCCCTCATTATCTCTGTTTGCGGCGCTGCAGAGGGTAATATCTTGAAAACTGATTTGATTTTTCCTCTTTGTCAGCAGAACATCTTGTATTTTCAAGAAATAAAGCTGGCTCGTTCCTCTTCGAAAAAATAAAATAGGAAATGCAATCTTGAAACACCGCAATGGAGGTCCGTGATCTCACACTTTGGTCATCGATATTGGCTGAAAGACGAAGAATGCATAAGTCCTGCCCATGTAAATTTATTTCAATTTATTTCACGGAAAAAACGATATCGTGCGCTTAGCACGAACAATTTAGATCAAATGGAGCCAGCTAGTATGGCAGTAGTGCTGAGTCCTATACAACATTAGGGTCCTTTTCTACGGACTGTTGATCTCAGCAGTACTGTCATATCAGCGGGCTCCATTTGATCTGAACAGTTCGTGCTCAGCACAATGTCGTTCTTTTCGTGTTATATTTATTTTATCATATTTATTTTAACAAACTTAGTCACATTTTACAAAAGAAATAAACTTTAAAATACAGTACGAGGTGTGGTCAAAAAGTTCCCAGACTGGTACCGCCCTGGGCTGAAAAATAGTCCAAACGAGCTAAACTTAGGCTCGTTTGAAAGCTTATACTCTCACGAGTACACTTGTTTTTAGTTTTTGAAAAAATATCAATTGGTTTTTGCACAGTGTCAATTTTACGGAGACGTGTTTGCGTCGCATGGCGATTTTTTTAATTAAAAAAAAAACAAAATTTGAAAAGGGCTGAAAAATGGTCAAAACGAGCTAAACTTAGGCTCATTTGAAAGCTTATACTCTCACGAGTACACTCCTTTTTAGTTTTTGAAAAAATATTTATTAGTTTACACACAGCGTCAATTTTACGGAGACGGTGATAGGTCAAAATGTCCAAAAAAAAATGTCCAACAAGCAAAAATGTCCAGAGTTGAGAATGTCCCTGTTTTACAAATGTCCAAGTATCTGAAATGTCCAATACTGGTTCTTTGGCCAAACACAAAAATGCCCAAAAGTCCATTTATTTTTGTTTCTAGATATTCTTCATTCTTGATCACTTTCCTCATTATTCTCGTCTTCGGGCTCGTTGGAAAATAACTCACTATGTTACTTGCTCCTTCGTTTGGTGCATTTGTTGCATATTCTTTTAGTTGAGACAAGAACGTTCTCACAGCGCAACACTGGCAACGTCAGGCGCATGTGTATGCTTATGGCTCCCGCTGGTTTTTATTTGAATATTTTCCAAATTTCCTGTTTTCGAGCATCGAGCGTCACAGCTACCCCTGTTATGGCACCTCCAGTAAATTACAGTGTTCACTTTGTTTGCTGAGTGGCGTTGATACAGAAAGTCATCATGAATAAGAACAGGTTTATCTTTTTGGCTTTTCAATAGCCTTGGGTTCGCCATCACAAAAATCACAATAAAATCACCAATTTTTTTAGTTTTCACCAATTAGTTTAGTTTAGAATCATAAAAAAATCACAAATTGTAAAATTTTGCCCCTGTAATTGGTTTTACCGCATTTTTTAACGAACGAAAATTTTACAAAAGCCAAAAAGTTTCACAACTGAGGTTAGTTCAAGAAAAAAAGATTCTCAAATCTTCCCTGTCGTCTCCATGGATTCGAATTTATTTAGTATTCAAGCCGACAATGTCGCCACCTTCTAATTTTTTTGCAAAGGGAATGGACTTTTGGGCATTTTTGTGTTTGGCCAAAGAACCAGTATTGGACATTTCAGATACTTGGACATTTGTAAAACAGGGACATTCTCAACTCTGGACATTTTTGCTTGTTGGACATTTT
>NW_017547243.1:661290-683351 GCF_001854935.1 Bemisia tabaci
ATACGAGGTCTGTTAGATTAGAAACCGGATTTTGGTCATAACTAGCCCACAATGCGTTCGAATTAGGTTTTCTTGAGCTTTCCTGATAGCTGGAAATATACTTAAGAACGCTACGTTCACAGATTTTGTTTATTTTGATCAGTGTTTATTCTGTGTCATCTTGAATACGAGTAAGTCAGGTGCGTTTTGCGATTTTCATCATGCGATCACTGATAGAGCAAAGATTCAACATTAAATTTTGTTTTAAACTCGGTATACCTTGTACCGAAACTTTTGGTATATGCTAAGTAAAGTTTACCATGATCATTGTATGGATGTTCTCACTGTTTTGAATGGGTTAAACGATTCAAAACTGGTCAGGAGTTCGTCAAAGATGAGGAGCATGGGAATCGACCCTCAACGGCACCTGACATTTGTCACGTGGAAGAAGTGCGGGCAAAAGTGCTCGAAAATGGTCGTTTCGAGCTTGTTGAACAGAGTAATATTTCTGAAGACTCTGTACATACAATTTTGATAGAATATGTATACACGCATCGAGTTTCAGGTACACTCGCCCCTTGATTGTTTTCCATTGAACGAAAATCCAACAAAATGTCAATTTCCCTGTAGCTGCTTGAACGTTCTAACAATGATCCTACATTTTTGGATTTGATAATTTTTGGTGACAATACTTTAGTGTACGGCTACGATATGGAGACGAAACTCCAATCGTCCTTGTGGGTAGAAAAATGTAGTGCAAGACCGAAAAAAGAGAGAAAAGTTCGGTCAAACATAAAAATCGCAAAACACCCTTGGGGTTGCCTTACTTCAAGCCCCATACCAACGAAGCTAATTAGGATTTTTCAAATTTGTGAACGTAGCGTTCTTAAATATATTTTCAGCTATCAGAAAAGCTCAAGAAAACGTAATTTGGACGCATTGTGGGCTAGTTATGACCAAAATCCGGTTTCTAATCTAACAGACCTCGTATTCTGTTCCATTTAGGAGCGACCCCGGCAACCTGAAAATTTTTGCATCGTCTTTTGCAACACCCTATATACCCTTGCTTGTCGACTACGGAACCAGAAGTGCTATTGCTTTTGTTCTTCATGATGGGCCATTTTTAATTACTGGCCGCTATGCAGTCCAACCCCCAAAGGGCCCGCTTCGCAGGCCTTTGTTGCTCAATTCGTCGCTTGGCTGACATAAAGGCGTAACTACACATTGAGATGAGTCCGGAAGAGCATTGAAATATATGGAAGACAGGGCTCATTGCAGAGTGTAGTTACGCCCTTATGTCAGGTAGGCGACGAATTTAAGTATACCGGGGGCGCGCTATCAGGGGCGGACTGGCAGGCGGGAATACCGGGAAAAATCCCGGTGGGCCGGTTGGTATTTTGGGCCGGTCGGTTTACTGCGTTGTTTTCTTTTTATTTGTCTTTCTTTTCTTTCTATCTTTATCTCCATAGTCTAGAAATATGTGAAGAAATGGGATAAAATCGTACAGAACTGGTCACTTTCTCATAAAATAGGGTGAGGCTCCACGGGCCTTCACTGTTCCATATGGCCGTTTTATGCTCCATGGTCGCAGCCAACTTTAAAAATATTTTATCACTCTAATTGCGTAAGTACGTGCTTAAAAATGCCTTCGTGAGGTGCTTATTTTTCAAAATTTTCCGGGGGAGGGCCCCCGGACCCCCCTTCTCTGGACGGTGTCCCCCCCCCACCCCCATTTGAGTTGTGGACCGGTTTGGCTGTACATTTCCCGGTAACTTTTTTCGTCCCAGTCCGCCCCTGCGCGCTATGATGTCTAGGAAATCGGATGAGTAATAAATACCATAATCTCTTAATTGGCAACACGGCAATCCTCTAGACCGCTACTCGGCACGCTCGACATCGCTGCCCCATTGTCTCGCGTTTACCTGAATCTGACCCTCGAAATTTCAACCGAGGATTAGGCAGCTCGCGAGTGCAATTTTTTATTTTTTTCAAAAGAAGTTTTTTTAGTCTATATTTTCAAATTCGCGGTAAAATTTCGAGCAAATTGGTGGTCAAACCAAAGAAAATACGTGATTCTGCGGCATAGCAAGATCAATAGGATCGCATTTAGCAAACAGGAACTTGCGCAATTACAGAGTTGTTAAAATATTGCTTTTTTCATAATTATCTAAAAAAAATCTCCCAAAATAGCAAATAGTTCTGGCTTCCTACTAAATAATTTTTGTTAATTTTGAAGGGAAATAATTCTGTACATTTTCATACAGTACATATATTTCGTACTTTTAAAAGAAAAAAAAGTAGTTGCGCCATTATGAAAATACTGTAATCACGCTGGCTCCTTTTTGCTAAATGCGGTCCAATATTTCTTCTGCTGAATTTGCAACTTGCTGACCGGCATCTCCGTTGTATAGAAACAAATCATAAAAAAATTTAATTCATTGTAATCTGCTTTTCCCGCAGAATGTAAGTTTACTAAGAGAGTTAAAGTCAAGGCAAATCTTAAAAATATCATCAAATTTCTTTGGAGCTCCAATAGGCCATAGGGAAGGCCATCGGATTGAGATCCATCAATGCCGAGCGGTCTATTGTTATGTTTAATCAAGGAGACCGGCATCGGCCGAGATGTGGTTGCGCTGGTGTCAGCGTGTGCTGGAAAAACCTCAGGTCCAGACATCATCGTATCGCGCCCTCAGTATAGAGCGGGACTCTCCAGGGATTCTCTTCCATTAGTAGCCGCGAAAGCCATGAGAATCACCCCGGTTGATCATCCAAACGAACTGAGACTAAAAAAACCAAAATCGATATCTCTAATTTGGTCGATTTTCCGCCAAATTTGAAATTCCCGTCATTTTTCATCGGAGGGCACTTCAAATTTTGCTTATTGCCCCTACCCTTGCCCAGCTCACCAGTCAACCCAACTATTAGAACCCTGGGTCATATTGCCAAACTCTGGATGGAACGGGCTCATCTGAGGACTATCGCCTGTCGATAGCCGGAAAGTCATGGAAATCAACCCAGTGAAACGCTCAAACGAACTGTGACAAAAAATTAAATTGATACATCGAACGATGTCATATTTCGACGTTGAAAATGGCGATTTTTGTAAAATCGACGGCTTTTTTGGGGGATATCTGAGCAAATCTGGGGATTTAGGATTTTTAGCGAAATCTAGGGATTTTTTTCCTTCCCGGCTAGGGCTTTTTTTCGGGTCAATAATATAATATCTTAATCTTGATCAATTTAATATCTTATTTATTCACGCGATGCCGATGCGCACGAGATAAAAGTTTCGAAAACATATCAAAAGCGCGATCCGATTCTGCGATAGTGAGAAGGTTGCGCATTTGTGAAGGAAAGTGTTGCAAACGATTATTTAAGGGAAGGGGAGATGATTTTTCAAGGAACGAGGATTTGTAATACGTAAAAGGCAAATTTGAAACATAAACTCCCCTTCCACTAAAAAAAAAACCCACGAAAAATCCGAAATTAGCCGCCCGATGGCATAACACCATAAACCAGCCTCATAAATGAGGCTCTGTAAGCAGGCTCAGTTGATATCCTGTTGATATCTGCAAAAATCATGAAAATCAGCCCAGTAGAACGCTAGAGCTAAGCGTTACCAAAAAAGGAAATTTCGGAGACTTGAGTGCTTTTTGAAATAAATAAAGCATTATTGAAAAATATACATGTACATTGTGTGGGCACTTTATTTCAAACCAAACATCGGCACCTAAAGAAAAATGGTGGAAAAATTTATTTTGTTATTAAAAATTGGAAAAGAGCACAGGGCGCATTCTAGTGAGGTAATGTAAACTAGATTTTGGAGGTCCTGAAATCAACTATAACACATTTTCTGAAACATTTCTTAAAAATGGTTCTTTTATGATATGTTTCGCTGGATACGTGTCAAAATTGTTGTTGCTATGAAATGAAAGCCAATAATTTATTTCTCAAAACTGTTCGATTAAGTAAATAATAATCGGTAGCGTGCAAAATAATAACAGTAGAACAACATTCGGTTTGGAACTCGCCGACACCCAACGGTATATAACCCCCGAAAAGGCTCCTTAATGATTAGGATAAATTTCTCTGTTTAAATATCCCGTGCAAAGAGCGCCGGATCTCCCGCCCGGATCTTTCTTGAGTTGCCACGGTGCTTGGCCCTTCCCGTCCGCTTCCAAGGGCAGAAGTCAAAGCGGAGAGAGATGTGACCACAATGCGCTGCCAAAGGTTCCGGCTACCTGCGAGCCTGCGTCTCCGGAGCGGAAGATTCCGGTTCCGACGGAGCGCTAACTTGTTTTACAGTCCCCGCCCCTTCAATTTCAAGTGGTATTTAACCCCCTAATTTTGGAGCACAAAATTTTCTTTTTGCGGTACAAAATAGCACAAAATTAGCACAAAATTATGACGTGCTTTTTTTCTCGAAATTCGAAAGTGGGGGGCTATCGTCTCTACAGCCCCCCCCAATTTGAAATGGTATTTAACCCCCCTAATTTTGGAGCACAAAATTTTCTTTTTGCGGCACAAAATAGCACAAAATTAGCACAAAATTATGACGTGCTTTTTTTCTCGAAGTTCGAAAGTGGGGGGCTGCCGCACCTGCGACCCTCCCCCTTAATTTGGGGTGGTATTTAAGCCCCCTAATTTTGAAGCACAAAATTTTCTTTTTGCGGCACAAAATAGCACAAAATTATGAGAGTATTACGGCATACTTTTTTTTCAAGAAATCAAAAAGGGGGGCAAACATTTCCACAGCCCCCCCAAAATTTGATGTGCCCGTTACCCCCCTTAAATTTGAAAAAATTGAATGTTTCGCTACGGCACAAAATAGCACAAAATTCGCAAACACTTACGGCATACTCCATTTCAAAGAAATCAAAAAGGGGGGCTAACATTTCTACAGCCCCCCCAAAATTTGATGTGCCCATTACCCCCCTTAAATTTGAAAAACTTGAATGTTTCGCTGCGGCACAAAATAGCACAAAATTAGCACAAAATTATGGCATACTCCTTTTCCGAGAAATCAAAACAGGGGGCAAACATTTCTACAGCCCCCCCAATTTGAAATGCTGCTACCCCCTTAATTTTGCGGCACAAAATTTTTTTCTTGCGGCACAAAATAGCACAAAATTAGCGCAAAATTATGGCATTCTTTTTTTTCGAAAATTCGAAAGTGGGGGGGCTACCGTTTCTACAGCCCCCCCCCAATTTTGAGGAGCGTTCCCCCCCTTAATTTTGCAGCACAAAATTTTTAATTTGCGGCACAAAATAGCACAAAATTAGCACAAAATTATGATATAATTTTTTATTTAGGATTCGATTGTGGGGGGGCTGTGGAAATGGAGCCAACATGATTGGTGAAGTAGAAAATCGAGAAAAATCGCTTGAGTTCCCGCGCTTGCTGCGGCAGCACGAACTGATCGCCTCCGAATGCAGCCACGCACGGCTTTATACCACCGTCCCCGGCGGCCATCAGAAACAACCCGGTCAGGCATAGCACTCTGTAAAAAGAGGAGAGTGTTACAGGACGTCTATACAGGGTAATCCAATTGCCAGATCATGGTGCTAAAAAATTCCCCCATTCAACCCCATATACAGTAGACTCTGGATTATCCGGCTTCGTATTATCCGGACTCTGGATTATCCGGATCGATTTTGCAACCATGTAACTACGTACGCATTCCGATAAGTGAGCGGATCCGCGGAGAAGCGGTCGCAAGGCATATTGGCGCCTGCAAGGCTGAAGGAATACTTCACGCATTGCGCCAAACAGTGAGGTCGGCGTGGAACGCATTAGCGCCTACTAGATTTCATGAATACTTCTCGCATTAAACCAAACGCAGTGCAGTCGGTTAGCTAGCCTAAAACGCACATTAGCGGCTACAAGACTGCATGAATACTCCACGCATTGCGCGCTTTAATCGTTGTATTGTAATTTATCGTTGTCGGCATTCACAATCACCATTGAGTCGTTCAGTTTGGCGTTAACCTTTTAAATTCGTGTTGGTATGTACATGATGTATACATAATAAGGTGTTTGTGTTTACTATTATTATCCGGATTTCTTTTTCATCCTGATCGGGCCCGGCACCAATTAATGCGGATAATCCAGAGTCTACTGTACATACGGTATCCATATTTTATCGCACAATCTGACAACTCGTCGTTCCTTTGACGTAAGGACGTATATCCATTTCCACGTGAGCCATCTTGTCCATATATCTCCATTCTTTCCGGAGCTCTTGTGGAAATAGAGATACGCCCTTACGTCGGAGGGACGACGAATTGCGCTCGCCCCCCTCATTTGCCCCCCTTGATCAAAAATATCATTGAGTTAGCCATGGAACAGAGATTACTCTTGAATCGAGCAGACAAAATGCGAAGAGATAATTTTAGCACGGAAAAAAAAGAAGCAGGGGTTAAGTCCTAACTGTTGGATGATATGGACATTTCCAATTAATTGTGGTAATACTCCAATTAATTGTGGTAATACCCCGATTAATTGTGGTAGTACCCCAATAAATTAGGTTACTAACCCAAAGTCGCAGTACTACCCCAACTTGAGTTGCGATACTACCAAAATTAACCAGAAATGTTCATATCATCCAACAAATTGGGGTAGTACCTACCACAATTTTAGGGGATAACCCCTCAAACTTTTTTTTCCGGTAGAGTTATCTGATTGGTTACGTACCTAGGATTAAAAAGCCATCCAATCGCCGACAACGCAATTGTTATGTTACCCACAGCGTGAACTGCAGACACGTAAAGGAGAGTCCTGAAATCAATTTTTCTCATTTAATGAAAATCATGAACCTCCTAGAAACAATATAGATTTTTAAAAGCTACACTTTATTAAACAGATGAATCATCATTTTTCTCGAAATATTCTGTATTAGCCGCACTCATCTCAGCCAATAGGATCGCTCCATCTTCCCTTTTCCCCCCTTATCTATCGCTTTATCTATACATTCCAATAATGATAGGCTGCAGATTTTTTCAAAATATCAAATTTGGAATATGTGGGGAGCATTTCTTATACATTATCCCGTTTTTTATCCTGAGAGCTGAAATTCATTTCCTCTTTAGCTATAAATGTAGTCAAATGGAAGAACATCAGTTGAGATAGCTTACTTGAATTTTCCGATGTAAGAATCTGCCAAGATGGCACCGAAAATCGGAAAAAAGTAACAAAAAAAGAGGAGAGCATGGTAAATGAGCTTGGCCTCATCTTCTGTGTATTGTGAAGCGTCCCGAAGGTACAAGACCAGAATTGCTGTGAACAAATTTAATGACACCAAATCAATCGTTCAATTCGAAATGAATCAAATCGACACCCGCATTAAACGATGGCTAACAGCTAAAAATTTTTATTGACGGCTAAAGTCGAAAAATGGGTGTAATGGATCGATACAAATGTGTATTTTTCGTATAGATAACTATTCGCGCTCTCCGACATGTATGTTGCCTATGTGGTGACATTGAAGGCGGATCTAAGTGGACGATATCTGCAAATGGGTTCACGTATTCCGGTGTGTTAAGGAGAAACGCCGTATGAACATTCAAGAGTTGCCAAATTTTCCCGGATAAAACATGTATGTTTGAGGAAAATTATTCATATACTTTCATGAAATTTTCAGATATTTTTTTTATCAAATTGCGAACAAAATTTCCTGAAAATTCTTAGTTAAAATATTCAGAGCTTTCTTAGTGTCCTAGTTTTTTATTCAAGGAAATCTGGGAACGTCTGAAGGCTCTTACAGCGTTCTTCCCTAGCACGGTGGTAAATTGTCCGAGGGCGGCGCTTCGATAAATTCGATTTATGACGTCGTCCACAGTGACAATGACACCCTTGGTTTCTTCCACCTTGCTTTCATCCGAGTTTTATGTTGAGCCACCAGTGCAAATGAGTGTATCACGGGTTGATGGTTACAAGTTGAAAGAAATCAGGCAGGGGATGTATAACCTCGATGGATGACGTCATAAACCGAATTTTTCAAAGCACGATATTCCGGTTAATGATGATCGTAGAAAGTTGCTGTTTGAACGGATCTCATTATTTTCAGCTGATCTGCAAGAGTTTAGCATCAAAACACGATTCTGTGACCAGCAGCAGCGCAACTGACCCATTATTGTCTGAGTATCTCGTGAAACATGTGAGTGAGTGATTACTTACCTCCCACTGTGTATGCTGAGTATCTCTCACAGAATTCATTCCCAATGATGAAAAATACTGATTTTGGATAACGGAGTTGTTTCTGCCGAAATTCGAAGGAGATAGAATAAGTTAGTTGATACTGAAATAAGGTTTAACGATGGCTTTAGTTGAAAATTACGTATGGCGGATTTGGCGGTTTTTTGCTGGATTGCATTAGTTACGATGGGCATGCAACTTATTCACTGAAGATATTTTGAAATATTCACATTAAAACGCATAAAAAACTTAATTTTGCTGCATGTACTTGCCTCATGCATTACTGCCTAAACTTTGATTTTTCAAATAAGGAAATACTTACTCCCTTTTCTGATAAAATAACATATGTAACGGAGAATTTGCACACAAAAAATCTTATTGCGTTATCTGAGAGTGCTTAGTGAGCTGAGTACGCAGTATTTTTTATAGTTTTTTACCGACATGGAGAAATTGTAGAAAAATACTTTTAAAGTGAACAAATGTGCGGCCCTATGATGTCATCCGTTGATGTTGACATGATTTTTTTGCAGATTAGGTTATTTTATCAATTTTCCTCAAATAATTGTTCCATACAGAAATCAAAGGTATTCTCGTGCTCAGTGCTCTTATTAGCTCCATTTTAAACATGAAATTTACACAATTTCAGACACCTTCAAATTCTCCATTTTGATTCATAACAATTCCAAACGAAATATCAAACTCCGGAACCGTACTCCGAATTAAAATACAATTAAAAAAAAGTGGAATAAAATGTCGTTATTAAAACTATTAATACTACCGAACTATTAAAACTATTATATTTTCTCGTGTAACTTTTACCAGGAACAGTAGATTATTCTTGATGATTTATTACGAATAATCTTCGAAACAAAAGTAAGGAGAAATATAGATCGGAAAATAATTTTCAATACCTCAGATTTTGTTTCCACTTGCGCGTATTCTGCGTTCATACTGAAGTTAAAATCACAGTCATCAAAACCTCCCAAGTTGGAAGCACATGAACACTCTTAAATAAAAAACTAAACACTAGAATAGATAACTGTCAACCGCAAATGGGAAGATACTGTGAGGGGCATACTGCAGTAATCAGAAAACTATCTATTGATGAGGGTCCAAGAATGCGATAAAGTGATAGAAAATAGTTAAAAAAATAACGGTAGCTCTCTTCAAGTAAGAAGCGAGGGGTAAAGAGGAAGAAATCTAATGAAATAAACATAGAAAAAATTTGTTTTGACACAAAATTGATTGAGTGTTCATTCACTTCTTATCTTTAAAACTTATTGCAAACCGGTGAACATGATTGACAAGATCATGGATGCTTCCGAAATCAATGTCGGGGGCAGACACTTGTTGATACGCGGCGAAAAGATGATAAAAAGGCGTTTGTTAAAATTGATAAAGTGCTTCAGAAGCCGACACGTGAATGAACTACTGACCTTTATGGAGGGAATAAATCGGTATCAACGCGATTTAATTCGAAAAAATTTTGAAAAAAAAGAGTGCGTCGGCAATTTCCTACCATAGACCGAAATCCTGTGTTCTGCCTTCCCCGGCCCCATGCGCCAAATGCGCCTAAAAATCGAGTCTTGGCGCCTAAAAATTGAGGGGGCTGGGCCATCGTGGCGCCTAAAAAATTTGGCAGATTGAACTCGCAATCGGGAAGCAGCGGTATAGCGACGAAGCGCTCTCTATACGCACCGTTCGCAGCATCGCCGTGGTCCGTATGCAAAAATTTAAGGCTCCTAAAAAATAGTAGATGGCTCCTAAAAGATGTTTGATATTCAGATGGTTGACCTTTTTTTCTTAATTTCCAAGACGTTGTCATTGGTTTCTTAAGCTAACCACTGTAGTTTTCGCCTTCATCTCAGGCTGATTATGGAATGAACAATAATGAGACGAAATAAACAGTATTAAACGATAATATAATTTACATCGATAAATCTTTACATTTACTTTACAATGTTTAGGCAAAATGGGACGGTACAGATAATTGATGATCGTCCTCGTTTGTCCCATATTTGCCTTATCTTTTGATTGCTCACTAGTTTAAAAAAAAAATAGGTAAAATTGTTGAAATTCGGCAGCATTTAGTTTGTAATCTTTAAGTTCATTTAAATATATATTGTACATGGTAATTGCTTATTTAAAAATGCTGCATGTCGCAAACGTCATATTTTCTTAATACGAAAACAATGGCAGTGTTATGTAAAACTGATGTCAAAAAAGGTTTGTCTCAAGAAACAGTCTGATTCAGTCAGATGCGGGCCACCTTGTTCCAGATTATTGAGGGTTTACCATTGTCATTACGAGTAATTTTTGTTCCCGCATTCAAACAAAGGGTACATCCATTCACCCGTGAGGGAATGAACGAGATTTTTTGTCCAAAAATTAGGGTTCTACACTTTTTCCCTCCCTTCTCTACCTTCTCATCATTTCTGACGCAAAATGAGGAGCAATGACGTGGCATGAATGGTCGATTATCGATATTTCCCCAATTGAATCTGTGGTAAAGAATCGATTATTAAGGTGTTCGGTGTAAACACACTGTTTATCGATCCTTTCCCATTATTTTGAATGGCAGATCAATCGATGTATCGCAAAGCACGCCACGCCACTGATGAGGCGATGATCCGAGATCTCTCTCATCCCCCTTCCTCCAACTCTACCACAGTAATCAAAACACAGTGGAGTTTTGGCATGCGGTGGGATTATACGATGTGGTAATCTATTCCTACTTGAAACTTCGATAGGTGGTGACTTTTTTCTTCTCTAATTTAATCAGCTTTTAAGCTCAAGAAAGCTCTCCCAGTCACGGGAGTGCTATGCTCCATGCAGAATGGGGCTTAACATACTAGCAGGTCTGTCACGAAAATGAAAGTGGGGGGGGGGGACTAGAATCCACTACCGTAAAACTTGGAGAACTTGATCTCACAGTGTGGCAACACTGCCTCTATATATTCAACCAGGCTCCAGAAGAAGAATTTTTACTCCATTGAGAGGAAGACCCTCTTTTAAAATATTGGTACACCTTCAACTTTAAAGCATTCTATGAGCTTGGGAGTTGATCCCAGAGATAACGATTTTGATTCTCCAAAATTTTATCCTGGGCTAACCCTCGTCCGCCCGACTCCGAACTCATAGACACGAGACGTTCTGTAATTCAACTGACAAATGTGAAATGACATAGTGTGATTGGTCGGCTATGTCTTATCGTTGCTTTGTGGTACCTGTGTTGAGTGAAATTGACGACAAGCCAATAAAGGCGCACTTCTGGAGTTCCGGGCGGCATGTCGTCAATCCCACCCGACATTGACACAACAAAGCAGCGATAAGACATAGCCGATCAATCACACTACGCCATTTCACATCTGTTCAGAATGGAGATGTTGCATGTGTGAGGAATTTGCGATTTGACTGTTGATTTTTGTGTAACAGTTCGCGAGAAACACGATGGTGCCTCTGGTTTTCTCTAAAATTAACTCCCGAGCTCAAAAAAAGCTCTCAAGTTGAGGCCAAAATGGAGGGGATATCTCACGCTATCCTGAGAGTCCACCTCTACATCAAACTCTCCATGCAAAGATAGGGAACAAATACATTATAGCAGTGATGCCGCATGTTTTCAGTTTTAGAGTCCCCAAATGAAGTGGCAGCCCTGTCAATGTATTTGCTCCCTATCATTGCATGGAGAGTTTGTCTTGATGTAGAGGTGGACTCTCAGGGTAGGGTGAAATATCCCCGCCATTTTGGCCTCAACTTGAGAGCTTTTTTTGAGCTTGGAAGTTGATTTCAGAGAAAACCAGTGCCGCCATCGTGTTTCTGACTTTACATATGAGTCATGAACTTTTACATATGAATCAACAGTCAAATCGCAAATTCCTCACACATGCAACATCTCCATTAGCGCTCATAGAGTTCCCGAGTGACCTACGGGCCGATTTCTGAAATTTTGTAATCGTCGAGCGGGCATAGCTAACAAATCGTCGTTTCCTGGACGCAGGTACGTATTGGGCGCATACATGGCGCTTGTGATACTTTGGCCTGAAATTGACCATACGCTGTTTTTGAAATGAGCCAGAAATCTAGAGAGCGCGCAGGCTTAGTTCTGGAGTATCTCGGGGACGGTGAGGTGGTTGGCGAACTCGTAGCTGGGCGGAAGGACGATCTGGTCCTTGGTGACGATCTTGAGGGACTTGAGGCTCATGCCGACGGCGTAGAGGTTGTTGTTCACGTCGTCGCTCTCGGACTGGGGCTCGGGGCGCTTGCGGGCGATCCTCGGGAGCGTGTGCTTCCGCTGCCCGTTCTTCATCGTCGGAGCCGTGGCCGGGAGTTTGGCGCATTCCCGGTGTCCGTGACGCCGGGCCACCGTCCCCCGCCGCACCGTCGGGAGCTTCTCCAGGAGCCTCTTCCGCGAGGCCGGCTTCTCGGTCGCCGTGTCTCGAGTTTGCGTCGGCACCCGCCCGGCGTCCTGCTCCTGCCTCTGCCCGTGCCGCGGCGAGTGGTTCGTTATGTGGTGCAGGTTCGTTATCACCTGGAACAGTAAGGGTTGGTGCTATGCTCTGCCTCATACATGGACCGAGTTTAACAGAAAGGAACCAAGCCACATCAGCTATTGCCAAATTTAACGAGGCAATTTAATTTTTTACAAGAGAAGGTTTGTGCGGATTCCTTTGAAAATTTCTGGGAATTTGCTTTGTACTGTGCAGAAAATTCACTGAAATTTGCACGAAAATCCGCACAACTGTTTTCATGGAAAAAATTAAATTGTCTGGTTAAATTTGGCAATAGCTGATGTGGCTTGGTTCCTTTCTGCTTAACGCGGTCCACATAGGATACAAAGAGTCGTGATGTAACTGGGAGAGTTGTTGCCACTTTTAAGCATTTTCCTGATCCCGAATGGAGGTGTCGCATGTGTGAGAAATTTGCGATTTGACTATTGATTCTTCTGTAAAAGTTCGCGAGAAACACGATGGTGCCACTGATTCTCTCTGAGATCAAATCCCAAGCTCAAAAAACGCTCTCAAGTTGAGGCCAAAATGGAGGGGATATCCCACGCTATCCTGAGAGTCCACCTCTACATCAAGACAAACTCTCCATGCGAAGATAGGGAGCAAATACATTAGCAGGGTTGCCGTGTTTTCAGTTTTAGAGTCCCCAAATAAAGTGGCAGCCTTGTCAACGGATTTGCTCCCTAGCTTTGCATGGAGAGATTGTCTTGATGTAAAGGTGGACTCTCAGAATAGCGTGGGATATCCCCTCCATTTTGGTCTCTACTTGAGAGCATTTTTTGAGCTTGGGAGTTGATTTCAGAGTAAACCAATGGCACCATCGTGTTTCTCGCGGACTTTTACAAAAGAATCAATAGTCAAATCACAAATTCCTCACACATGCAACATCTCCATTCCGAGACTTCTGTGTGACGCCGGGTCACTTTTTCGATACATGATCGATTGTTTGCGATACACGAGTGCCCGGCAAATGTAAACAGAGAAGATAGGAACTACAACGTATTCCACACCGCCATTTTGAATCGACTTTTATCGAAAAGGTGACCGAAGCTCAGCGCACACCGGGCTCAGAACTCGTCGAGCAGAACATGGCGCCAGCTCTCTCATTTACATTACGACTCTATATACTCTATGGTCTCATAACGGAAGTAGCCCTAGCCACATAAAAATAGGCCTCTTGACAAGGTATGAACTAAAGTAAAAATTTCACGGGGAAAACGAATCACACAGAGGAAGCCTGGAAATCATGGAAGAAAATTTCAGATTCGGCCTCCGTTGATTTTGGTTTCTTTCGCAAGCGGACAATTTAAATCTATCGATACGAATGCAAACTATAAATGTAAATTTTGCTCTTAAATCTTGATTTTAGGAGTTGATACGGTATTTAACGTGTTTTGCGTGAAATTTAATAACCAAACATGCCTTATTGTACTTAATTCTCCCCTGTCTCGTGTTCAATCATGACGAAGAAAGTGAATTTTTTCGTCATTTTCAGTGATCCATTTCATTAGCGCCTTGGATTATGGCAATGTCCCTCATTCCAGTGTCGACCAGATCACTTTCGTGTTTTTACAATTCCACGGTAAGGTTGCCAGAGTGTACAATAAAAAAGAGATATTGTACATGGGTTAAAATGAAGAAATCTGATTTTTCAGCACCATCTGGCAACAGCTAAATAAATCTGCGGACGGAAATATTCTCTGTACTGGCATACATTAAATAATTTTTATCCTATTTTAAAACGGTATTCTGTCGTGCCAATTTGTTTCATTCGATCAAACTTTGCAAAGAATTCAACTAAAAATGTCATACCCAGAACAAATTCGCTTTCTCAAGCAAAAAAGTCAGTTATATTAAGTCCATCCTCTATGATTCCGTGTATTCTCCGCAGCTTTAACCAGATAACCTCAAATCAGGGGCTTGGAGGACAAGGCGCATAAGTGCAGTTTTTGCCATTTCAAGAAATACGTGTTTGAAGTTTCGAAATTATATTGATCCTTATGGCCGAAAAAAGTCAATACTGACTTTTTGATGCTGAAAAATTGGAATTAGGGAGCAAATTTTTCACAGAATATTCATTAAAACTAGTTTTCCTTGAACCTAATAATAACCTAATTCTTATACTATAAATAAATCAACAGATAGTAACCATACAACTATAGCCCATTATTTTTTGAATAGTCCTATTATTTAGCCCTATTAAACTACCAAAAATCGATGAACTAACTATAACAAAGAAAAATCTTGATATAGATCCGTTACTTCCGAAATCGTTACTTCCTCAATTTTTTCAGAAACTGCACTTATGCGCCTTGTCCTCCAAGCCCTTCAAATAGTGGCCAGGAATGTTTGATAGGAATTGGTTTTTAGTAAAAATTAAGGGAGGAAACTGACCTCTTCGCAATTGACACGGGTTTCCCGCATCTTCTGCTTCCACTTTGAGAGCATCTCGATCTGGTCGGCGATGTCCTTGCTGTTCCAGACTTTGTTCTTGTTTCGTGGCGAACGCGGCGAGCGAGGCGAGACTCCTGTTGACTCCGTCAGCGACTCCACACTTTCTTCGACCTCATTTTCGTTCCGGATGACATCTTAAAAAAAAAAATAAAAAATAAAAAAAATAAAACAGATGGAATAACACTATCAAACACAAAGCGATCGGCCCTCGCACTGAAAAAAAAATCTCGGTGTATTTACTAAGAAAAGGGTAAAATTACCAAGAATTCAGGGTTCTATTTGATCCCCGTTTTTTCTTGGTAAAATTACCATTTATGGAATTGGTAATTTTACCAAGAAATCTAGGTAAAATTATTGAACTTTCTCGGTAATTTTACTGGACCTTGGTAAAAACGCCAACATTTTTTATCGACTGTGGTATAGTTACCGAGATAAAATGGCAAAGTTACCGGGAATTGATTAACAATAAAAGTGGTATTCTTACCTGAAAAAAACATTAAAAATACCGGTTTTTAGGTAAGCTTACCAGTTTGTCTTGGTAAAATTACCAATAATTGGTAAAAAAAAGTGAGATGGTAAAGGTACCAACGGACCTTGGTAAAAACGCCGAGAATTTTTTTTCAGTGATCTGTACATTATTCAAGCACTGTAAATCCTAGTCAGGGGCGTGGCATTCTTTGCGATGTATCGATTGATCTGCCACTTAAACCAATGGAAAAGGATCGATAAACAGAGTTTTCGCAACGGACATCGTAAAAATCGACTCCTTACCATATTTTCAAATGGGGAATTATCGATAATTGATTATTCACGCCTCGCCACAGATCCAAATCTCTACTTGCCAGCACGAGTAAAACATCGTATTCGATACATTCAATAGGTGAGATTGTATCTATATCGGTCGGACCAACCGGGTCCGTTCAACATGTAAACTTATAGCCTCAAAAGTCAATTGAGTAATCCTAGAGAACGGGTTTTTTGCGATGGATTTTTGATACTTATGAGTACAAAATGGCAATGAAGTGTGGAATTGTTAGGAATTTTCTCATTTTCAGCTTTTCCAATTTAATTCCTAAAATTTTTCTTTGAGGTTACGTTCTAATTGTTTTGAATCAAACGATACATCGAACCGCTATCGAATACGATCCATTCTCACCAACTTCTCCAGTAGCAGAGGTTTTCTTCAGTAGCTAGGCGTGAACGATTGATGATCGATATTCCCCCTTTTGAGGCCATGGTGAAGAATCGATTATGAAGGTATTCGTTGCGAACATCCAGTTCATCAATCCTTTCCTATAGGTTTAAACGGCGGATCAATCGATGTATCGCAAAGCACCCCGCGCCACTGGGTTCCTCATACATTTTTTATGTGATAAAATTATACTATTTTTGTGTAAACATTATACAGGGTGGCCCAGACCTACCGTACCAGGCCTTTTTTTCGGTTAATTTGGGCCATACGAAGTCAAGGATCGCGGGGATGAATAGGGAATCGACCCCAAGGAATCCGAATTTCATGGTCCCAGAGCCCCCCTGGCGCCCCTTGGGGGGTAAAGGGGGGGGGGTCCGTACTTCAAAAGTTAGGGCTAATGTCAAAATTTTGAAATTATTTCATCGGAATCAGAACGTACGGAAAATTTTAGCTGAAATTGACACCAAGAAATCCAAAATCGGCCCACCCGTGTCCAAAATACCGACCCCTAAAGGTGGGGGACAGAGCCCCCTTTCAAAAAAATTCAAGTTCGTTAAATTGACGTAGAGACTCGGAAAAAATGTGTGTTCAGGGGTAATCGACCCCAAGGAATCCGAATTTGAGGGTTCCGTTGTCCACAGAGACTTTTCTGATGGGGCACAGGGGGACTCTGAACTTTCAAATTTAACCGGTGTGAAGGTTACCCCTGTGCCCCATCAGAAAAGTCTCTGTGGACATTGGGACCCTTAAATTCGGATTCCTTGGGGTCGATTCCCTATACATCCCCGCGATCCTGGACTTCGTATGGCCCAAATTAACCGAAAAAAGGCCTGGTACGGTAGGTCTGGGCCACCCTGTATAAAAACCATTTTGAACATTTGTTTACATAAGTAGTTTGTATGTTTTATTTAAATTTTACGATTAGGCATATCATGACCTTAAAGACAAGTCTGAAATTTCGCAACGCAACTCAATTTTAATGAGACCTCCTATCGTCGTCGTGAGCCCACGTCACGGTAGTGGCGATTTTGCGAGTTGGCAACACTGGTTTTCCCCCATTGAAATCCAAAAAATATCGATCCTGTGCGAGGCAAGCTGCCTCATCAAAAATCGATTGTTTTACATACATTTAAATGGAGGAAAACAGTGTTGCCAACTTTCAAGAATAGCCTCTGCTCTGCCTCAATGTCCACTAGTGGATTGAACCCAAAATTTTCCAGTTGTTCCCTCAAAATGAGAATGCTAAGAGTAAACAAAAGGTGCATTCATTTTAATTTTAATATCCTCAGCTTAAATGTAGTGTACTTTCTTGATATTTCTGATTAACCAATTGGTAAGAAAATCATCATTATCATTTTTTACAAAGATCGCGGTTACTCCATCAGAACGTTTTTACCTTTTGACGCACGTTCAGATCGAAAAATATGTCATAATGTGGTTTTTAGCGGAGTGCGATAAAAATATGCTAAAAATAATTCTGTTTTCATTTCTGAGCGATGTAATTACACGAAGACAAAGAGGAACAAAATTTCACTGTGTACGATCTGGCATCGCGTTTAAAGGTAGTACTCTCTGCAGACTGATTGTTGAAATGTTTTGTTTGTCGGGACGACATAGGTGACATAGGTTAAAAGGCGGAGCGTAATGGGTCGGCTATGTCTTATCGCTCGTCCCGACGAACAAAAAATTTCAACAATCAGGCTGCAAGTAACACAAATTTCCGCAAAAAATCTGACTCATCCGTGATTATAATTGAACACAAAGGCGAAATCAACACCTACATTTACGCTAAAAGCATGAGGAAATGTCGAATTTTTTGCTCCCAAAAGTGTTTCCATTTCGAGGAATTTTTTTTTAGAAACTTCCATGTAATCCATTAATGAACCGGGATGTAGCTCCGTGACGACAGTAGGAGGTCTTAGTAAAATGAGTTTTCTCCAGAATCCGTTGACTGATTATATACGCAACAAAATTTCAAGCTTCATTGAATGGGAGTTGTTCATCACGCATCAATTCATCAACTTGACTTCGCATGTTGATTTGGAAGTTGTAAAATCAAGGAACTCCTTTTCGCATGAAACCTGTAATTTTGAGCATGTTTTCTGAGGGGGTAATAGTTACCAGCACCACAGTGGCAGTTAGGTTTCTTGCAGGAGGTACAGCCTAGTGACTAGTCTTCCTAGGTACGTTCTCATGAAAATCACGGTTTACAAATCGAAATATTCTGAATTCCACTCTCATTGGCGGATCTAACAAAGTGGCAACATTGTCTTTTTTCCATTTAAACCTATGGAAATGTATCGATTCTTAGAGGGACCAGGTGCTCCGACAAGAATCGATTATTTAGCATGGGTTTAAATGGAGGCATCCCGGTGTTGCCAAATTTCTGGATCCGCCTCTGTCCACTCTTCAGTGCGCAAATGCGTACCTAGTTTGTCACACGCTTTAGAAAATTTCTCGCGTTCGCGGGCAGTTTTTCTTACAACTATTGCAGTGGCGAGGCGTGGATGCTTTGCGTGCAACAGGCTCATTTTGCGTTTTATTCAACCGACAATGAAATTTTATATAGCCTGTGGAAGTGCAAAAAAATAATTAGTTTTGCGGTTATTCTCGGTGGCCTCTTGCGTTTTCATCTGGTATTGTCATATTGTCAACAAATTACTGATGACCTTAATTCAAGTCAAGTTTGCCAGCAATTTCAAGCACAAACAGAGAAGCTTGTCTCCGGCAGATGCTGCGCCGCTCAAGTGCGTATGCAGATTTTTTATGTAATATTAAAAGCGATGATGAAAAGCGAATTTACGAAACACGATTGCTCAGCGGTTTCTCAGAATAGGGGAACGCACTTCAACACATTGGAATTACAAGGATTTCAAGAGCAAACTACTCAGTATAGTAACTCATAACTCAAGTAACTAACAGTAACTCAATTCTGGGAGAACCGGCATCAAAAATTGAAATGAAATCCTACAGAAAATTGTCTGCGTTCTTTCTATTGAGCACCTAAAGATTAAATTTTGCAATAAGGAGCCACCATTTCTGGCTCTCCCATGAAAGGACATATCTGCATGGGGAAACCAATGGCACGTAAGTTGTTTCTAAAATGGGCCAGAAATAGTGGTTCCTCATGGCAAAATGTAATCCATATGAGATTTGCAACGTACCAGAGCGCCACTGAAGTGACTTTTTGAGGCTTTTCGTCCAATGCTCCCGAGTCCTGAGACGAATATGTGGCGACTCGCGGGAAGGGTGCGGTCGAGTGTCGAGTCATCTTCAGAGTGTGATGCGCCTTCAATCCAGCTATAGCGGCATCGACCCGTAGTCGAATAGTCGAAGCGCCAACGATGAATTTGGGCCTCTTCACAAAGCGGCGTTCGCTACTATCCACCTTGAAATCATCCATCTCATGATCGTGTCGTAAAAAAACTACTTATCAGCTATAAGTCGCGACTTTTATGTGATTGTGATTTTTGTGAGGCTACAAATTAAAGTGTTACAAGGTTTGAAAGTATTAAAAAACTTATCGAAGCTTGTGTTCTTACTTCTGCGAGAGTCTGATATTTTTATGTGGATAGTAGTGACGCGAAAACGCCTGCAAACCGAAAGTAAACACCCGTCAACTTAGCTGACGACACCTCTATCGCTAATAACTCTCGCATTGCATGTGGTGCAATGTGAGAAGTATTCAGTAGTCTTGTAGGCGCTAACATGCGTGTGACGCCGACCGCACTGTTGGGCGCGACGCATGAAGTATTCCTGCAGTCTTGCAGGCGCTGATATGAGTTCGACGCCGACCGCACCGTGTTTGGAACGATTATTCGAACTTGCGTTAGGATAATCGCGGCATCGAACAATGGAGCCTAAAAGGTCCATGTTGTGTTTCGACGTCGTATGAGCTTTCCAACGTTGCCTCGTTTCTCCCGGGAAAATATTTTCTCTGAAAAAAGTTAGGGAAGTTCTGTACATCCGCTTTTTTTAGATTGAATTGACCATTAAACAAAGTAAGAATTTAAGCACTCGGGCACTTATTGCTGTGGACAGTCAAATCACCAGCGGATCGAAAAAAAAGCAGTATACTCCCGAGTCTTGAGACTAATATGCGGCGACTCGCGATGCCGTGTGCGCGGGCTCCGAGCTCCGGGCTTCGCTTAGAAAATATAGGTCTAAAATGTATCTCATAAAAACCGGGAATTTCGTATAATTTTTTATGATTTTGGTCAACATGATTTGCCAAGATTCGCGAAAATAATTATCGATTGAACTTAATAAATGCCGAAAACAGTGGCGCGGCGTGCTTTGCGATATATCGATTGTTATGCCATTTAAACCTATGGAAAAGGATCGATAAACAGGGTGTTTGCAGCGAACACCTTAATAATCGACTCTTTACCATAGGTTTAAATGGCAGAACAATCGATACATCGCAATTCACGCCACGCCACTGGCCGAAAACCACTCGCAGTCCTCGATTCTCCCATAAGTCGCCGTGTTAAAAACTGAGTCATTTCGTTCACATTCGTGACTCGGTTCACACTTTCAGTGAACGAGAGGCTAAAAAACTCCATCGGCACTCCAGTACATCGCGATTCTGTTCTATCGCGCTATGGACGCACGCCATGTAAGCATCTGAGAGTTGCCAAATTTCCTTCGAATAAATCCTCATTTTTGAGAGAAGCTATACATGTTTTTCCTTGAAATTTTCAGGTACTTTAGGTGAAATTGCGAACGAAATTACCTGAAAAATTGGAATAAAAATATTCTTAAGTTTACCCGGGAGTCCGTGTTTTATCGAAGGAAATTTGACCATGCGTGCAGATTCATGCGCGGCGTTTTTCCTTTGCGTAGCATTTTTGTACTCTATTCTGTTATGCTAAGGAAGAACGTCGTATGAAAATTCGAGAGTTGCCAAATTTCCCTTGATAAAACGTATGTACTTAGGCAAAACTAATGCATATTTTTCCTTGAAAATTTCAGATATTTCAGATTAAATTCCGTAAAAGACCGTCTGAAAATTTTGGAAGATAATATTCACAATTTCCCCAGTGAATTCGGTTTTTATCGGAGGAAACTTGGCAACGTCTGAAGGCTCATACGGCGTTCTTCCTTAGCACGGCAGTATTGTTCGTGCTTACCTTCCGTCTCTGGCGAGATCGTCACTTTAACCTCTGTGATGGTAGTGGCCCCACTATTGCCATTATCCTTGCTGTCCTTCTTGTCGGCTTCAGACATCGGCCGTTCCTCAGGCTCCTTCCTGACCTCGGGAACCTGAACCCCCACCCTGATCGGCGGACTCTTGACCTCCGGCGCCGCCCGGGGCGTGATGCAGACGATGTCGAGATCGTCCTCGCTGGAGGCGTCGCTGTCGACGGTGGCGGCTGCGGAGTTGGCCGGCGACTCCTTGAGGTGGGTCTTGAGATCGTCCAGGAAGTCGATGACCCGTGGCGAGGGTAGCGGGCGGCAGTTGATCGGTGGGGGCGGCGCCCTCTTCTTCCGCTTGGCCTTCGGGCTGTCCTGGATCTTGACGCCGCGCACGGTCAGGTTCTGGCCCATGTACGGCTGCGTCGGCGAGGTCTGTTGCTTGAACGCCAGCTCGAACATCCCTGTGTCGGCGTACTTGTCTTCGCGCCGGTCGATCACCACTGTCAAAGAGAAAGGTAAGTGTTACATTCGATCAGTTAAACACACTAATGTTAAAAAAAAACAAAAAAAAAAAAAAAAAAAAAAAAAAAAAAAAAAA
>NW_017547243.1:683395-723429 GCF_001854935.1 Bemisia tabaci
GGGGGGAGGGTCTAGTGGTGGATGATGGTGAATGACGGAGAATTAAGGGGGGGGGGGGGAGGTCAAGCCAAGGATGACTTAAGCTTTCCTGTAGGATTGCGCAAATGCCCCCTTTTTTACCTTTTAGGAGATGCATGGGATTGCGAAAATTTTTCCGGTGCCAAAAACTCACATGTTTGCGCAAATATTCAATATTCAACGAGGACGCGTTAATCAGGCAACCTTGATAATTTGTGGTAGATAACTACATCGCGGAAGACTGTTCATTCCCTCCTTATTTACGGGCATGTCTCTTTTCGATGAACACCCTTCACAGCACGAATGGCACAGAGAGCTTTCATAGACATTTAAAAAGTGAACTAGGGGTCTGTGGCTGCTTGCAATTGTATAACAGCCATGTTCAAGTCATCAAGTTTTTTAAGAGATGGATGGATTTCAAACCCAACGGATGCACCCGAAAGAAAGCGTTATCTCGAATTGCAACGTAATGCATCACTTTTATGTTTTATTTTTAATAAATGGTTTTAAAAAGCTACACACAGTTTTTTCTGAAACGTTTCCATGAATTTACCTTAATGATATAAAATACAAGAGTCGAAAATGTCGACGCGATATTTAGGTTTGTTCCATTTTCTTTTAATGTGGCCACAAAAAAAAATATCACATTTCATCCGAGTTTCAGAATCGTTGGAATGAGGATACATATTTCCCCTTTAATTATGGTAAAAATTGGAGCAGAAAGTCAAGAATGGTGACACGCAGTCTTACAGCATTCCTACAGTCTTTTAGGCGCTAATATGCGTGCATGCCGCGCGCGCCAACTGCCAGACTGCCTGACTGGTGACTGCACTACGTTTGGCGCAATGCGAGAAGTATTCATGCAGTCCTGCAGGCGCTAATATACGTGTAACGCCGGCCGCGCTGTGTTTGGCGCGATTATTCGAACTCGCCTCAGAATTATTACGACATCAAATAATAAAGCTTAAAAGGCCCATGTTGCGTTTCGACGCCGTATGAACATTCCAACGTTGCCTCGTTTCTCCCGCTTAAATATTTTGTTCCGAGAAAAGTCAGGAAAATTCTTTATACCCACGACCATTATTCGATCTTTTTTCTTCATTTATTACCAGAAGGTTGGATATCGATGACTTGTTAACAAACTAACCTACACTAGCGTTAATAAAAAAATGCGTTAATTTTCCAACTGTTTCCTGTTTTGCCAAACTTCTACCTTAAATTAACTTTATTTTGAATTGGCGCATTCCTGTATTAGATGTTAAGGTTTCTATTCGCGTGATCCTTGTGCCTTTTTCGCGCAATCTACATGTATTTTATTCGACCTTTCGCTCTATCCTGGATTACCGGCTGAAAATGCTTGCTTGTTTGCGGAGGGAATTTTTTTTTTTCTTTTTTTTCTTTCTTTTCAACAAATAATTCCACTTTTTCTCAAAGCAATAAAGTTTGTGTTGTTCAATTTTTCAGTAGTAATATATTCGCCCTTATTTTCGACTTTTCCTTCGTCCCTTTATTATTTTTCGTTTTGAAAGAACACAACATATCTTTCATACTCAATAAAATACATTAATCATGTTCTTAACTCTGCAGACTATATCTACTGACTTTTATCGATTTTCTACGTTTTCCCTAAAAAAAGATTGTGATTGAAGAGATTGAGTTGAATACACTAGCAGGCTTTCCCCGACTAAGATGTAATTCGACTGTGTCGAACGGCTGAAATGTGTGAAATTTTGAGCAATTATTTGAAATCCCTGCAAGATATCGGTCATGCAATATGAGTTCCTCCAATGTTGCAATTGCTACATTAAGCATCATATTGTTTAAACGTAATACATGTAATGATTAAATCTAACCTTTGACGACATCCTCTAAGACCTGCGCGCACATCCGCGCTGTGACGCTGGTGCTGGCGGCCATGCAAGGACTTGAGTTGATTTCGATGAGCCAAGGGAAGAAATCGTTAGCGAGCATAAAGTCAGCTCCGAAAAGTTCGAAACAGTTTTTCCGCTGATCCATCTGATCTTGCGACGCAAGCAGCGTTCCGACGATCCCTTCCCGCATCCCCGGGTATATCACAGTCTCCCACAGCCCTGCTTGTCCTATCGTCCTGCAATTATCACACTTCTTTTAGCACTGGGGTTATTTGGAGGATATTTCTCCTCCATATAATTTGCACTGAACTTGAGGTGGTTACCAACATTTGTTACCAAGATTTAGGCGAACAACTCGTATCAATTACCAAATAATTTTAATCACCACCCTGCTGATAATGACAAGTGGGGACAGATGCCCCATGCCCATGCGGTATGCTGCCGTGCTAAGGAAGAACGCCGTATGAACATTCAAGAGTTGCTAAATTTCTTTTTAGAAAATGTTTATTTTTGAGGAAAGCTGTGAATATTTTTCTTCGAAATTTTCTGGAACTTTAGAACAATATACGAAAAAAATTCTCTGAAAAATTGAAAGAAAAATATTCATAAGATTACCAGGGAATTCCTGTTTTATGAATAAAGAAAATTTGGCAACGCCTGGAGGTTCATACGGCGTTTTTCCTCAGTACGGCAGTATGGTATATAAAATATCTATTGGAGATCTAATGATATCACTTAAATGGCTACGGATACGATTAAAAAAGCTATGAATACCAGTAGGGTCTCCCTACTCGTTTCAGGCAAATTGATATAAGTAGAGATCAAACTAATATAACAGGCAATTCAAAGGGACGGTAATTTGCAGCATGTGTTATCTCTGAAACTAATCACTACATTCATTTTTATTTTTTTAATTTTTTAACGAGAAAATTAAACGTGTCGAAAATTTAGGTATCGTGAGAAATGGACCTGGAAGAAGCCTGGATAAATTGACTTCATTCTACCACCTTTGCACCTTTGGCTAAAAATTCGTCACTGTAGAAATTCTACCAAACTTGTTGTGTTATGAAGGAAGTACGGGGTAAATAAAGTATGTGAAAGCAAGTAAAATACCTTAAATAAGTCTGGAATGTGTAGCAGTCCCACATATTCTCGTCCGGTAAATTTTTGTCTCTTTCGCCATTTTTATACTTGCATTGAACTGCATTGTTACTTAAATGTATCGACTCGTGCATATTTTTCAGGGAAAATGATTGTGAACAAAATCGCAGATAACTCTCTCTGAAACATTCATTTAAGAACAAATTAATGAAAAATGATGGATTTGAATGATTGAAAAAGTTTGAAGGAGGAGAAAAATTTACAATAAATAAAGGTTGTCAAATGTCAAAATCAGTCCAACTTTATTTTAAGTCCAAGACTGATAACACCTCAGATCTTACGAATTCATTAATATGTTTCGTATAATTCATATCAACAGAGATATTTAAGCAATGAGGCTGCTAAATAATTATCACACATTGCTAGAAGACACGTATATGATACATATTCTAACATTCTTTGCTTTATCTTAGGCAATGAGCTATTCTGACACGTTTTCTTTCGGTTATAGTTTTCATCAGCAGAATGCGAGAAAAAACACCGAGAGATTAAAAATTAGAGAAATAAATGATAAGATGAAGCACTTACTTGTACATCCAAATGGTCAATGGATAAATATTTGTTACAAGAAACCACTGCCGAATATCAAATTTTGTGTTGTAAATTAAAAGTGGCTTTTCTGAAAGAAAGGAGGAAAATTAAGAGTCAAATAAAATAAAGTGCTTTAATGCTACATGATGAAGCAAAACTCACACAATGAAACAATTGTTTCGTCAATACTGGATATTAATCAGAGAGTACATAGAGTCGTAATGCAAATGGGAGAGCTGGCGTCATGCTTTGGTCGACGATCGAGTTCCGCATTGCGTTTGGTGCAATGCGAGAAGTATTCAAGTAGGGGTCATTCCACGTCAACGCAACCAAGGTCGGAACCCGACCCCCTCCGATTTGGCTGAAAATTGGTATACGAGGTCTTTACATCATTCTAAGAAACTAATTTGAAGGGTTTTCCCATCCGACGCCCCGTTCGCGAGATATCGACCCCCAAAGATGGGGTGAATTTTAGTGATATTCAAAAACGCCCGTTTTAGCGATTCTCATTTTCTCGACTTCCCTCTCTTTGACTCTCCATAGCGAGACTCTGTATCAATCCATCATACTTTGAAAGAGTGTTTCTAGACCAGTTTTTCATGTAGATTCTGAATATGCCATTGAAATTTAGCTAAAAATTATTCTAATGGCCGTAATTTAGGGTTTTTTAAAATTTACGATTTTTTCGCCATTCAATGTTCAAACTGAATTATCTCAAAAACAGTCTCTCCGATTTTCGATTTTTTTTTTATACTTCAAGCTTAGGATATATACTTTCGGTTGATATACTTTTTTCAATTGCCATCGGACGGTTAAGGGCCTAAAAAAATTCAAATAGGCCAAAAAAGGCTAAAAATTGGTAAAAAAGGACGATTTTTCACATGTTAATCCAAATATTTCGATAATGAACTCTTCAATTATCGATATTTTTTCCCACTTTACCCTCTAACATGTATAAAATCAGACTATCAACGCTTTCCATACATGCACCGATCGATTAACGGCCTGATGGAAACCGGAAACCGACCGAAAATCCTCGAAATTGACGCAAAAAGACGATTTTTCACACCGTAACCGACACATTCCATGGATTGTAACTGCAATTTCCAATTTTCTCGATCTATTTCAACCTTAAGGTGTATACTTTCGAGTAATAAACCCTTACTATAACGTGCATCGATGGGGCACGGATCCAAACGGAAGTGAAAACCGGCCGGAAATGCTAAAAAATGACGGGAAAAGGCGATTTATTGCATAGTCAGGGGAGCATGTGTTCGAAAATTACGTCCCGTTTGCACGTTTGTGATGCAAGTTTACTCTCTTCATTTTGGTCCCTAGAATGAGAAAATCTTTGGTGGACTCTCCAATTTTGATGCCAAGGCCCCAAAAACAAGATGGCGGCCAAAATGGACGCTGAAATTAAAATTTTGGTAAAACGGCACAAAACGTCAAGAGAGGTGTCGATTCTCATGTTTTTTGGATCGTAGATTCCAGAAAAATTGTCATCCAGACCCCTCGACCCACGGAAATGCCCAAAATCCAAGATGGCGGCCGATTTTGGCTCTTTAGCGGCTAAAACGTCAAATGCGGAGCAGAGCCGTAATATAGGTAAATATGTTCACGCAATAAAACTATTGGTGATCAACATAGCATTGAGTTGGAGGATGGGCAGCAGATCAAAGGCGCACTATAGGTCCTTGGGGGTTCTGTTGACCCAGGATGGAAGAACGGATAAAGGGATAAAGGAAAGAAACATCTTAGCAAGGAAGGCCACAGCTATATTCAATGGAATCCTCCGAGATCCGTAGATTTCCAAAGAGAACAAGAGGAAAATTTTCAATTGCGAAGACCAAAGTATTCTTACATATGACAGTGTAGTTTGGCAGCTGAAGGAATGGACACAGGGGATGCTAAGAGCAACGGAAATGGATTTCTGGAGGAGGTCGCTGTAGGAATTTTTAGAAGCGATCGGGTCCGCAATGAAAGAGTGCGTCAGATTATGGGAGTCGAAAATGACATCGTATTCGACAGCATGATCAGACAGCTTGACTGGTTTGGCGATGTCAATAGAATGACGAACGAAGGACTGCCGTAAAAGATGCTTGATTGGGTTCCTCCTGGGAGGAGACAAAGGGGATGCCCAGTGAAAGGGTGGCGACACAGGGTTTTAGAAAAATGAGGGTATGTGAACTCCCTGAAAGGCCTTAGGAGGATCGGGAGCTTAGGCGGTAAGGTGTCGCAGAGCGCCAGAGATCGCTGTAAAAGCGGCTTTGTATGTATGTGTAATATATTAATTATTATCGAAATTGGGAGTATCAGGTACTCCCCGGCAATGGCACTGTTTAACAAGCAAAAAAATTACAACCATGTCTCCCCGATGAGATAAGGTGATTCCTACGTATTTTGAGGGGCTGAATCCGGAAACCTCCGTTTTTTTCCATCACCCTACAATGGAGATGTTGCATTTGTGAGGGTTTTGCGATTTGACCGTCGATTCTTACGTAAAAGTTCGCGAAAAACACGATGGTGCCACTAGTTTCCTCTGAAAGCAACTCCCAAGCTCAAAAAAAGCTCTCAAGTTTAGGTCAAAATGGAGGGGATATCCCGCCCTACCCTGAGAGTCCACCTCTACATCAAAACAAACTCTCCATGCAAAGATAGGGAGCAATAGAGTCCCTTTATACTGAGAGTCAAGACAACACCCCTCATGGAGTTACAAACGGGAATAAAGATTACAGAAATTGAACGTTTTTCGTAATCTTTGATCGGCCCATTCTCGAATTCCTTTCTTCGTTCCTTCCCTCATTCCGTTTGTTCCTTGCCGAACCTTCCATCCCCGGTCCATTCCAGATTATAATAGAGTCCCTTTATACCCAGAGTTAAGACAACTCACTTTTGGTTGGGCTGGAAGTGGCCTAAAAAAAAATCCAATTCTGATTGGTTCTCGCTCATGGAGGCCGAAACGAGTGCACCAAGATGGCGGTACCTCGAATGTGAACAAGAATAATGAAAATATTACCTAATTGTGGTTTATCAAGAGTAAGTTGTTATTTCCATCGGTCCAAAATGAAAATAGATTAAGAAATTATTCACAAACCAAACTCATTCTCTTTTTAATTGATCGATTTGTTGATGTTGTTGTTTTTGTGTGACAGACATCGCAGGATTCCTGATCCTTATCCCTCAATATCGTTCGTTAGGGTGCACTCGTTTCGGCCTCCATGGCCAGCCAAGGCCGGCTGCCAGTCAGCTGATAATCGAGTTGTCTTAACTCCGGGTATAAAGGGACTCTAGATTATAATCTTTGCAATCGGTGAAACTGTAATCTTTATTCCCGGTTGTGACACTGTGGAGGCCTAAAATACGGGAAACAATGAGAAATGGATTCACATTGTCTCGATTCTCAGTATAAAGGGACTCTAGGGAGCAAATACATTGACAGGGCTACCACTTTATTTGGGGACTCCAAAACTGAAAACACGGCAACCCTGCTAATGTATTTGCTCCCTATCTTTGCATGGAGGGTTTGTTTTGATGTAGAGATGGACTCTCAGGGTAGGATGGGATATCCCCTCCATTTTGGACTCACTTTGAGAGCTTTTTTTGAGCTTGGGAGATGATTTCAGAGAAAACCAGTGGCACCATCGTGTTTCTCGCGAATTTTTACATAAGAATCAATGGTCAAATCGCAAATCCCTCTTTCGTGCAACATCTCCATTCTCTGGAAAAGCCGATTCCGCCCGAAATAATGGTCATTAGCCTGGTTAGTTTTCCGGAAAATTGAGGGGTAATCCGGAAGAATAAACGCAATTTTCAGATTTAGTGGGTCAAAACTCATCGGAATAGTTTTATTGTGTATTTGAGAACAAATTTACCCATATTCTGCAGGGGTATACCTTAAAAAAAACCAATAATGCTAATTATAGAAACTGACCCGGAAAATTATTTCGATTAGAGTGTTCCTGAACACACTAATCAAAATGACTGCCGAGTTCGGCCTTTGCATGATCCAAATCAGCACCATTTGGCATGAAATATTTTTTTCTATTTTTTTGGAATCTGTGACCTCGAAAACAGATATCTAGTGTGTTTACTCCTCTCTTTGCTCCGCATTTGACGTTTTAGCCGCTAAAGAGCCAAAATCGGCCGCCATCTTGGATTTTGGGCATTTCCGTGGGTCGAGGGGTCTGGATGACAATTTTTCTGGAATCTACGATCCAAAAAACATGAGAATCGACACCTCTCTTGACGTTTTGTGCCGTTTTACCAAAATTTTAATTTCAGCGTCCATTTTGGCCGCCATCTTGTTTTTGGGGCCTTGGCATCAAAATTGGAGAGTCCACCAAAGATTTTCTCATTCTAGGGACCAAAATGAAGAGAGTAAACTTGCATCACAAACGTGCAAACGGGACGTAATTTTCGAACACATGCTCCCCTGACTATGCAATAAATCGCCTTTTCCCGTCATTTTTTAGCATTTCCGGCCGGTTTTCACTTCCGTTTGGATCCGTGCCCCATCGATGCACGTTATAGTAAGGGTTTATTACTCGAAAGTATACACCTTAAGGTTGAAATAGATCGAGAAAATTGGAAATTGCAGTTACAATCCATGGAATGTGTCGGTTACGGTGTGAAAAATCGTCTTTTTGCGTCAATTTCGAGGATTTTCGGTCGGTTTCCGGTTTCCATCAGGCCGTTAATCGATCGGTGCATGTATGGAAAGCGTTGATAGTCTGATTTTATACATGTTAGAGGGTAAAGTGGGAAAAAATATCGATAATTGAAGAGTTCATTATCGAAATATTTGGATTAACATGTGAAAAATCGTCCTTTTTTACCAATTTTTAGCCTTTTTTGGCCTATTTGAATTTTTTTAGGCCCTTAACCGTCCGATGGCAATTGAAAAAAGTATATCAACCGAAAGTATATATCCTAAGCTTGAAGTATAAAAAAAAAATCGAAAATCGGAGAGACTGTTTTTGAGATAATTCAGTTTGAACATTGAATGGCGAAAAAATCGTAAATTTTAAAAAACCCTAAATTACGGCCATTAGAATAATTTTTAGCTAAATTTCAATGGCATATTCAGAATCTACATGAAAAACTGGTCTAGAAACACTCTTTCAAAGTATGATGGATTGATACAGAGTCTCGCTATGGAGAGTCAAAGAGAGGGAAGTCGAGAAAATGAGAATCGCTAAAACGGGCGTTTTTGAATATCACTAAAATTCACCCCATCTTTGGGGGTCGATATCTCGCGAACGGGGCGTCGGATGGGAAAACCCTTCAAATTAGTTTCTTAGAATGATGTAAAGACCTCGTATACCAATTTTCAGCCAAATCGGAGGGGGTCGGGTTCCGACCTTGGTTGCGTTGACGTGGAATGACCCGTAGTCTTGTAGGCGCTAATATGCGTGTGACGCCGACCGCACCATTGAGCGCAACGCATGTAGTATTCCTGCAGCCTTGCAGGCGCTGATATGAGTTCGACGCCGACCGCGCCGTGTTTGGCGCGATTATTCGAACTTGCGTTAGGATAATTGCGGCATCGAACAATGGGTTCTAAAAGGCCCATATCGCCGTATGAGCACTCCAACGTTGCCTCGTTTCTCCCGAGAAAATATTTTCTCTAAGAAAAGTTAGGAAAGTTCTGTATGCTCGCTTTTTTATATTGAATTTATCACTAAACAAAGTACAAATTTAAGCACTCGGGCACTCATTGCCGCGGACAGTCAAATCACCAGCGGATCGGGGGGAAAAAAGCGCCCGGAAATAACGAAAAAGCGCTCATATCCCGACGGGACGAACGGGATAATCGATCTTTCAAAGAGAACAAGCGGCGCGGGACCCGCCGCGCGATCCCTTTATTTTTCCGGCCATCGGGGGACCGGGACGGTCAAATCGGTACCACCCGCGCCCGGATCGGCCTGCCGGTCCCCGCTGAAATTTGACCTGAAGGATCGGGATTACGGAATTATACAGGGTTATTCAAAAGTCACGCACCACTGGCCATAACTTTAGTTCTAATTATGATATCAACTAGCGGAAGGCTTTGCAATATGACTTCCTCATATCGAGGGGGAAAATTTTTTAAAGAACTTTCCAGTTTTTTATCCCCGCGGGGGGCAACTCAAAAATTTCAAATGGTCACCCTTCTAATGACCAGTGGTGCGTGACTTTTGAATAACCCTGTATAATGTGATGATAGGAATACATATTTCAAATACAAACCTATATATTTTTGAACAACATATCGGGGATCTTTAGAATTGATGTTACTAATTCTGGCAAGTATGTCCTCCAATTTTGGCGTGACTTGAATGCCTCGTCCTCGGGATTTGGCGGCAGGTTTCACGATCCAAATATTGTGGACACCGTCCAGGTGCCATTGCGGCCAGAAAGGCTGAATGGATTCAACCGTGTGTTTACTACAAGTGTAAATTGCCTGCACATGAAAATAAAGAATTATACGTTATCAATTAACACGCCCTTCAAATTTATCTCTTAGTGTGTATTTTGGTAACGTTGCATGGTGTCAACGATCATGGTGTCAACAAACAGAGAAGTATCTTCCTTATGAGTAAAATTAGAAAATTTAGTGTACAGGAGAGGTTTGGGTCACGAATAGTCAGATTAGGTTTTTACTAAAGGAAATCTGGCAACGTCTAAAGGCTCATGAGACGTTCTTCCTTAGTACCGCAGTATTAAAAATCCAGGTGGCGCCATTCTGGGGTCCAGTATTAGGGTCGTTTTTTCCGTGTTTCGTGGAAACGTTACGTCACAGCTTTTTAGACGACGACTGAAGAATACTCACATTGATTTGATTGGCAGTTGCTGAAACAAAAGGCACGTTGTCATGAACGAGAAGGTAGTACCAAGTGAGGAATTGGTCCCATTGGTGGTCCCAAACTTTGGCGTGGTCCCGCTGGTCGATGTCCTCATGTTGTCGCACACAAATCAGCTCCGCGCATCGTCGCGCAGCGAACTCCACCGCGCACAATGGTACCTTGGCACACACAATTATCATAATAGATGGAGTCGTCACAGATGGACATAGAGTACATAGAGTCGTAATGTAAATGGGAGAGCTGGCGCCATGTTCTGCTCGACGAATTCCGAGCCCGGTGTGCGCCGAGTTCGGGTCGCTTTTTTGATACATTTTCGATCCAAAATGGCGGTGTGGAATACGTGGTAATTCCTATCTACTTTGGTGTTGTTGTTGTTGTTGTCATCGGATGGCCGGGTACCCGTGTACCGCAAACAATCGATTATGTATCGAAAAAGTGACCCGGCGTCACACAGGAGTCTCGGAATTCGGGACATGGAAAATGCTTAAAAGTGGCGCCCGCTCACCCACTTACATTACGACTCTATATACTCTATGCAAATGGACTATTAAAGAGGACACGTCATCGTGACACATAAAAAAGCTTTATATGAAACGGGAAAGATTAGATTAACGCAGGGTCGCATGAAACGTAAGAAAGAAATGAAATATTGGAAATTTCAGTGAAATATTTCATGAAATTCCACGAGGCTGTGAAACATTTCATATTTTTCAGGGGCTAGGGTAGATATGCAACCTGCACTCAAACACACAAAAATGGAAGAAATTCACAATTTTTACATTTTGCGAAACACAAAAAGGATCCGATATTTTTCAATATCTTTTATAAATTTCTGAAATTTCATGCAATATTTCACGTGGAACTTCAAAATTTTATTTTCCATGGAATTTTGCCACCCTGGATTAACGTCATGCCAGTTTGCCTTCAATTTCAGTATATAGGCAACGCGAGCTCCTACATGGTCGAATAGTGGTATCGTTGTGAAATGGCATGGTCACTTAAAGGACACTCAAAAAATAAACCGGAAGACGTCACTTTAACGCCGTATCAGTTTTCCTTCAATTTTGTGGATAGGCAACGCACGCTCCTGCATGGTTGAATAGTGTCTTTATGTGATTCATGTTTCCATCGGCGCTAGCCAATAGCGATGGTGGTTTCGAGCCGTACAGGGGTTTCGGGAGGTAGAGCACCATTTCTAAAGCAAAAAACCGTACTTGCACTGAATTTTTTAATGAGGCTTGTCCTTCAGAAGCATCACTTCAAAAGTTTAACAGAAAAAGCCATGTAGCATCAAGTGAGAGGGAAAAATTTGAGCGCTAAATGTTGTCACTGAAATTGACCCATCTTAAAAAACGACGAACTCGCTAATAAATCCCTCAAGCCAAGTGTCACCAAAATGAGTGAATATATGCTACATTGTTTAAATTTGACCTAGTGACTCTTTATAGCTCCTAGGTACACCTCCTAGCGGTAGAATCCGAATATTTTCCAGCGTTGCCAAGTTACAGCAAAATTCCAGTTTTTTTGGGTCCCTCCTCGTAGATCGCAAATTCCTAACACATGCAGGAGATCCATTTATACTCTTTCTACATATGTAGATTCTTCATAGGGGTCTAGTAGCAATATAGATTGGCCACTTACTTTGCCTTCATCGGTGAAGAAGTCAGGCCTTTCGTCGTCGATGGACTGAACGACGAAACGGAGGAGGCTGTGGCAGGCGGTGAGTCGGAAATCGTGGATGAAGGCGTTCAACTCATCTGTGCTCGTGATGTTGTAGCACCGCGGGAAGAGGATATTCGCCACGCCACTCTCGCAGAACCATTGGATTTGCTGCAGGTTATCACACAATCCAACCTACCGAAACATAGTATGTCGACATTCATAACTTGCAAACAGAGACTCTACTCTTCTTACGAAGATATGTTCATTTATTTTTTTCTTCTCTTTTTCTCAGATCTATTAACCCTAGTTTGATAGACTTGGGTCTTATCGGCCCTTACATGGGTAAGTTGTTGGGATAGCTTAAAATTCCTAACATGTTTGAGGTATAGATACTTAAGACATAGGAAGAAGGAAAGAAGGGAGGAGAGCGAGAGAAGGAAGTAAAAAAAAGATGAAGAGTAAGAAGAAAAGGAACAGAGAAAGGACAAAGACGAAGAAGGAGAAGGAATAAACGGGAAAAAAAATAAAAAGATACATTCTCAATCTGCTCTTCCTCTTTCTTCTCCTTGTCCTCCCTCGTTCGCCTTCTTCTTCTTTTCTTCTACGTCTTCATCTTCTTTTTCGTAGTCCTCTGTGCTAAACTCAATCTATTTAAAGGTGGTAAAATAGTGCTAGGTCTGCACTATTTACTGGGGAAATCAAAGCCATAAAATTCTAAAAATCTCAATTAGAGTCAAAAATTTGAGTTTTAATGAATATTAGTACACGACTGAGGGAGGAAATTTTTGAAATTTTCAGCCTTGCTTGCTCCGCAAAATAGTGTGGACCCAGCACCATTTTACCGAATCTTCACCACCTTATTACAGACAGGTCGCATATTAGATGCTAAAAAATTCCGAGATTTCTCCGAGAGAAGCCCCCCGGACCCCCTTTTTTTGCCTGAGCTATATTTCATATCCACTAGCTACCCCCCTCCCCTTTCCCCCAATTAATCCGTCCATTCCGTTCGAGGTGTCTGGATTCACCTATATTCTTCATTGTTTAATTGGATTATATTTTGCAATAAGGAACCAGTATCTCTAGCTCTCACACAAGCACATATCTGCATAGGGAAACCAATTGCATGTATGTTATTTATAAAATGGGCCAGAAATAGTGGTCCCTTATTGCAAAATGTAATCCAATTAAGGTGAAGTATGTCTGAAGTATGGGTTTGGGTCAGAGGCGGATCCAGTAATTTGGCAACACCGGATTTTCTCCCTTTAAACCCACGTTAAATAATCAATTCTTATCGGAGCACCTGGCCCCACCAAGAATCGACACAATTCCATAAGTTTAAATGGAGGAAAGACAATGTTGCCCATTTGCTGGATCCGCCAATGGTTTGGGTTTACCTTTGTAGTGAAGTATGCTCGTGGGAAGCGGCTGACGATGGTGGACTTATCGAGCTGCTTCCAGTCGATGATGTGGTTGTGCATGGTCCATAGTAAGTCCACCGAGGCGTCCCTGAGTAGCCGAGTGACCAGCAATGCCTCCCTCTGCTCCGGGGTTAGGTTCGGATGCAGGGATCCGCCCGGCGAACACGAGCTCCCACTTGACCCACTTCCGCTCCCAGTTTTGCCTGCAACATTCACAATAACATCTGAGTCCTCGTGTTCAACTTTAATCCGGTGATTTCTTCTGTTGATATCGCCTTTAACAAAAAGGAGCCCGCGTGATTACAGTGTTTTCAAAACCGTACAAATTCTTTTTTTCTTTTAAAAATAATAAATATATGTACAGTGTTAAAATTTACACAGTTATTTCCTTTTGGAAATGACACTTTTTTGGTGGAATGTAAAGACTTTTTGCTATTTTGGGAGATTTTTTAGATAATTATGAAGAAACAACATTTTAACAACACTATATTTGCGCTGGTTCCTTTTTCCTAAGTGCGATCCATTTATAAATCGGTGTACATCAGGGTGCATTGGGGTATATCGGGGTACATCGGGGTACATCGGGGTACATCAGGGTGCATAATAAAGACAAAGTATTGCGCAAAGGTGAGCGAATGATTCTGCATCGTTGGAGACCAATTTTTGAGCGTAATTTGGCCAAATGGGAGTGCTGCCTTTTAGATGCCCCAAAATACCGCCAACCACTTTGGAGGAGAGGGAAATTCGGGGGTCAGAAACGAAAACAATGAGATGAGCAAAGACAGGCGTTGATTCTCCATCGTTCAAGACCAATTTGAGCTCAATCGGACAAAGTAGGGGTGCTACAGTCAATTATCCCGCTGAAATTTCAAGATAAATTTTTTTTTTGGAGGGGCAATGCATCGCCTGAACAAAAAAACTATTATTAACTGTTATTTAAGTAAAGTTAAACTGTTGTTTATTAACTGAAATGTTAAATGTTATTAAACTGTTGTGCTAATGATGGGGAATGACGAGAAAGAAAGAAAGTTTGAAACGTTTGAAATGGAGTCACTGACTTCAGGGGCATTTTCTAGGACGGTCAAAATCTCATAGATTCCAAAAATTATACTAAGCTATTATTCAACGCAAGAAAAAAATGTGTTCTAAGCTGTGGGAGACATTTAGGTACGTGAATAAAATGTTTACTGGCTACCGGCTTTACTCTAACTATAGAAATAGAAACGTAAAACGGAGAAAAATAAAATTACCGATTTTTTCCCAAACTTCCAACAGGGTTATAAAAATAAGGAAAAAAATACTCAATGAGAGTGAAGAAAAATCAAAAGGTTGTGAATATAATTCGATATATCTGCTTCGCTCTCGTAACTCGGCCTTGTGCTCCATTTTTTTCTTAGTGCATGATGCAAACGCGTTAAAAAGTCATAAATTGTTTAATGGTACCCAAGTACTCCACTTGAAAGTTCTAAGGCCCGAGTAAAGTTTAAGACTAAAGTAATGCCGGCCGCTTTTGCATTCCTGACTCTCCTGCTCTCATGATGAAACTGTTTTCGTGTGAAACGACTATTATATTTTACCGTCGCCTATCGTATTATCCTCGTAGTTAGTTCCTCGAAGGACAGAAGCACTGGCTATAAGGGCAACAGATGAACATCGCGATAAAATTGTCCATCGCAGTTTATAATGACACCGATCATATTGTTAGTGAATTATATCATTTAGGGAAACCAGGCAATGGGCTTCGGAAGAGAATCAAAGGCCCCCGATCTCTTTCTATCGTTAAGCATAGTGTGGCTGAAGCGGGGTGTCCTAGACCCATTACGCATAGATCATTTTCGACAGAGGTTCGATGTATCGTTTGGTTCAAAAGGATAGAACGTAACCTAACAAAAATTTTAGGAGTTAAGTTGGAAAAGCTGAAATTGAGAAAATTCCTAGTAATTTCACTCTTCATAGCCATTTTGAGCTCATAAGTATCAAATATCTATCACAAAAAAAACCCGCTACATCAGATTACTCAATTGACTTTTGAGGCTACGTCTACGTGTTGAACCAATCAATATCGATGCAATTTCACATGTTGGATGTATCGAATACAATCCATTAGAAATTGGTAGCCGAAGAAGGAGAGAGGGCACGAGAAGTGGAAGAAAACAACTAAGAAAAAAGTAAAATAAGTTCCTTTTGCTCTTATCTTCTCCTCATTTCTCTTCGTCTCTTCCTCCATGTTCCTCTTCATCTACCATTGCTTCGTACACCATTCCCCTCTTTCCGCGCCAGAGGTAACGAAAATAAAAGAAGAGGAAAAAATCAATTAACCGATAATGTTGGGGGATTTTCGCGGTACACGAATGAAATGCAGGAGCCGCAAAGCAAGTGCGTGTTCCCGGCTCAAGTCATCTATAAGTCCTTATCTTTTAAGCGATCTTAAGGAACTTGAGGACAGAGCGTGCCGGGCAAGTTTTGAGCTCACGTTATGACAAAATAACTCTCGAAGTTTTACGATGAAAATAATGTGACTGGCTTCCTTGATTCCTCTAGTTTAACTACTATACTGCAGAATTTTGCTTAAATTTAAATTATAGAGGTTGGAATTTTTGACGGACCCAAGGTTTGTTTTCAGCACTAATTTTAAGATTGAATATTCCAAAATAAAAGGGACACTACGCCCTCAGTAATTGCATATGGAACACGCACAACCATTGAGTAAGAATAGCTGCATCCAGGCGCTGTCATGCACATGTCCTCGTGTTTATTGATGATGAAAAGTAATGTTATTGCGAAAAAAAGGCACGACGCCTTCGGTATTTTGCATATGCAACACGGACATCCATTAAGCACGATTAGTTGCATTAAGTAAAAGGCTGACAAATCTTGACAAAGATTGATAAAATGGACCACTATACATATAAAGTGAGAAATCAATCATTCTGATACGTGTTCCCTTATATACAAGGCAGCGGCGTGGCGTGCTTTGCAATATATCGATTTATCTATCATTTAAACCTATCGGAAAGGATCGATAAACAGGGAACACCTTGATAATCGATTCTTAACTACAGCTTCAAATTTTCGTTAACATTTTTGCAGTCATGAATGCGCTTAAGTGCGCTTCAGCTACAATTGTATTTAGCAAATGGGTGGTTTTTCTACGAGGATTATAATTAAACAAGTGGTTAGAAATGGAAACAAAAGAATATGAACTATGCAAAACGATAGTCCGGGTATCGCAACTTGGCTGTTTTGAAAACGCCTTCAAATGCGGCGTGATACCTCACGCATTCCGGAGAGTTCAAATAGTTGTATCATTGCGCCGTAAGAATGTGACGGAAGATTTAAATGGAGATAGCCTGCATTGCTCGATTGAGAAGATTGCTGAAACCGTTGCAGTGCGCGATTTGACTCACGTAGAGCTTTGATTTTTTTGTGAGCGGGCAGTTCAAATTCCTCGTAGACAATGTGAAATAAAAATATTAATATCTCCGTTAGGAGTTGGTTTCAGTAATTTTCGTTGCGCGAATCGTGTTCTTCGTGAAATTCTGGTTAAGAGACATGTATCAGAATGCTAAAATTCGTACCTTGTCTAGTAGTCCATTGGAACAGCGGTGAGCACAAGGTGTATTACGAAATACAGCACACACAAAAAATGAACCATACGGTGAAGCATATTGTACAAGAAAGTATGCTTGGATTGAAAACTGCGCATATTATTTCCCTATTACCTCGGAATTCTCTTGGAGAGGTAAAATTGCTGCCTAAAATTGACAGGTACAGCCTAAATAAATAGATTGAAAAAGTAAAAGAATTAAAAATGAATGTTTTTGTATATTTGCTCTGCTCTACACTTCTACGTCCTGTGTTTATTTTGATTAACGTAAATGCTGAAACTTTGGATCTTTTGAACGATATTTTAACATTACGGTAGTGGGAAGTTTGAATTAAGGAAAACGCTGATTTCTCACTTAAAGTTAAAATTGATCATTTTGAATGTGTATTCTATTGTATGTGTAATTTTACTACGAAAACATACATCGAAATGTTTGATTTCTGACCCTGTATAGTGCCCATTCAAAATTTTTGCTCACTAGTACACTTAAACCTACCAGTATCTGCCTTTAACCTAATTTCCGTCTTCTGTTCAGTGGACAATGTACTCGAAGTGCTGCATTTTTCTCGATGACTTACAAATAAAATGCTTTAGAATGGAAAGGAAAGTGTAAAATCCAATATTATTGTATAAGCAAGGTTCTCAATGACATAATATTGCTTTCTGTTGATTTATGTCGAAATTTACAGTATGTCATAAAACACAGAATATTTAAGATTTTTACATTTAAATATAAGAGGAACATTCAAACAGAAAGAAGGAGAGTTTGTAGATTTGATGAGTCATTTTCTCCTTCCTGCGAGCTTTCCGTCATACTTGCAAAATTTCATGAACTATCAAAATTTGACTATATGCCCAGACATTTGATAAAATGCCTGATTTGACCACCTGCCTGCGACACATCGACGGTGAAACTACCAAACCACGTATCTCGGTTTGCGACGTCGCAGACTTCCTGTCATACTTTATTTTTTAAATGAAAAACTACTTAACGTCCAGTCTTGAAAATTTCTGTGATTTTTCCTCTTCGTGTGGAGAAAATTCTGTGAAAATTTCAAGGAATGATATTGATTTGGTCTACTTCAAAAAAATTAAATGCGAGCGTAGATTTTTAAACACCGCAAACGAGATACGTGGTTTGGTAGTTTCACCGTCGACATATATTTGACTGGCTTTCTACTCGATGTTCCATCATCATTTCCCTAATAAAATAAAAATTGACAGAAATAAACGTCTCTGTTGAGTGTTGAGTGGTCCATTCCACGACTAAAATAATTAAATCAGTGAGAACGAAAAACACACCAACTCGAAAATCTGAAAATAATCAAGACACACGCAAACTTGCCCAGTAGTTGAAGAAGTTAGAGCAAGAAAAATATTTTTGGTGCCGAAAGACAAGTACTTAAGGACACTTTAAAGGAACAGCTGTTCCAACTCCGAAGTTAACACGTCTAGATGCGTTAACGACTTCACTTACTTGTACGAAAACTGACTCTCTTTAATGAAAATTGAGGATTTTTGAGTTACCGAGTTGGTGTTTTTTCGTTCTCACTGATTCGATTTGAAAAAAATAGTAAAAAGTACTCACAGGACTCGGCAGGCTGAGGTCTGAGCTGACCATCACCGTACTTCTCGACCCAGCCGCGAAGTTTGAGCGACTCTCGGACGGAGGAGAAGGGTCCCAAGATAGTGAAGGTCTTGTGCCACTGGAAACAAACAACAGCCGAATGAGCGAGGACTTAGAGCGACTTAGCGCCCGGCCGAGAGCGGCGCCCGGCGGCGGCGGGGACAATTAGGCTTTTAACTGGCTTTAATATCGATCAAACATTCGCCAAAGAACGCACTGCCGCATCGATTTGCATTCCACCGGGCTCAGCTGCCCGTGCAACAGGTTGCAAAACGACGCCGCCCGCTGTTTCGCAGGTCTCCACCCCCCTTCCCCACCCCTCGCGAGCATCATCCCTTATCTTGTTCATCTTCCGCCTCCTCACGCAATACCATCGTCGGAGGCACCCGGTAACCCTGCGTTTCCACCTCCGCTCTCTTTTTGCGCATAATATTTTATTTAGACTGCAGTTATCAATCATACAGTACATAGAGTCGTAATGTAAATGGGAGAGCTGGCGCCATGTTCCGGTCGACGAGTTGGATTGCATTTCGCGAAAAAGAACCAGGAGCATTCCAATGTCGCTAAGACTGTGCAACTTTTGTAACCTTGCAAATGTACTCTATTCATCAGACAAGTTTTATTTTTAGTCCCAATAAACTGTAATTCAAAACGAAAATTACGTATGTAATTAATTTTTTGCATGATTCCAATAATTTTATTGCAAAGAATATAAGTTGAACAATCTTAGCAACGTTTGAACGCTCTTGGTTCCTTTTTGCAAAATGCAATCCAGTTCTGAGCCCGGTGTGCGCCGAGCTTCGGTCACTTTTTCGATACATGGTCGATCCAAAATGGCGGTGTGGAATACGTGGTAGTTCCTACATACTGCTTACATCGGCCGGCTCCCCGGGAATCGAAAACAATCAACTAAGTATCGAAAAAGTGACCCGGCGTGACACAGGAGTCACAGAATTTGGGACCTGGAAAACGCTTAAAAGTGGCGCCAGCTCTCCATAACGACCTTACCTCTTACATTACGACGCGACTCTATGTACTCTATGTTATCAGTTAGGAACTAAAATTTCTGGCTCAGTTCAGGAACAACGTACATACAACATTAGTTTCCTTAGCCTCCCAAGTCCTGAAAACAAGGTGTCTTGCCTTTCATTTTAGAAGTGGTAGAGATCTAGTAGCAAATCGACTCTCCATTTCAAGTTCTGATTTGACTCGTCATAGCGACACTATTGAATAATTTAAGGCGATCTTTAATGTTTTATTTTACACTGCACACGGGATATTTAACTTTTTTTCGATTTTTGACGGTGTGGAATGTAAAAATGTGAGAAGTTAAAGTGGCTTTACGACTGAAGCCCTAAAAAAATTGTAAAATATTCGCGTCTTAGAAGGCTGAGCACATGAATGTTTTCATGGATGAGCTAGAAATATTAGTTCCTACGATTGCAAAGTGTAGTCCATTTTTCAACGCAATACGAGAGGCAGGCGGAATGGTCCCATTTTAAATGTCCCATGCGAGAAATGCCCAATAAAAAATGCCGTAATTACGATGCACTGAAAAAAAAAGTTACATCTACGTAGCCGTACTGTCCGTCCCGGGCTCAGACATCGAAAGCTTCGGGTTCGGTGGCCGGCCGGAGCAACGGGTGCTTCACCCGAATTTTCCGGCCTCTGACAATGAGTATGGAACGAACGGTAAGTCTATATAGCCATACGTGTGGTTTTCACAGCGGAAGTTTTTTTTTGTAGTTTGATGTTGAAACCTGGATCACAAAACTTGAAGATACATTCTCCTAATCCGCACCCCTATTAATCCTACTTAAAGCTCTAAAATGCACAGTTTCTGTTACTTCCCGAAGATTTTGCCAAAGCAAATCATTCAAAAATACAAAAACACAAAGTAACGAATGCCAAAAACATCCCCTGAACAAAATACATGCATCCGTTACCTATGCACAAAACTGAAGTCATTTTTAAGTGGACGATATCAATAATTTATGTATTGGTTCAGTCAAAGTATGCAGCGGAATAACTGCAGATCTTGCGAATAGCTTAGTCTCTGTGCTCCCCAGCAGCTTTGATCTACTCACCCGCGAAGATTGAATTGGGACTTTAAGTGAACGATATCTAAAAAAAAAATTGAGAGAGCTCTGAAACTTTCCCTGTGCGAGCGAGATGCGTTTATCGGGCACGCAATTGTGATTGTAGTAAATATCTCGCGCCGAAGCGCCTTCAATTTGGCAGACGCACTACGGACATCCATCAAGCACGAATAGATGCATCTCTGCGCCGTCAGCAACGCACGTCCTCTCCTTCGCTCTATACCCATGTTGTGTTGGTTCCGTTTGTCTGTTTTCAACGGTTACGTGAGCAACACAGCCGAAGATAGGAGAGACGTAACTAGGCCTCGTTTTAAACTTTTCTCCCAAATCTGAGCGACACATCATTGGTAGAAGTGGAACAATGCGAGTTTACGCCTCGCGCCATGGGCCATGGCGCCTTCAATTTTGCGGACGCAATATGGACCTCCATCAAGCACGAATAGATGTATCTCTTCGCCGTCAGCAACGCGCGTCCTTTCTTTTGCTTTGTTTCGTGTTTCGTTGGTTCCGCCTGTCGCTTTGTATCGGTGCCTCAAGGATCAAGGACTATGTGAGCAACACAGCCAAAGTTAGGGAAGACGTATTACGGCCTCTTTGTTGAACTTTTTTCACAAATCTAAACGACACCGCATGATAAAGTCAATGAATGAATTTTCTGTGCATACAAGCATTTGAATAAAGACTTGTGGTTCTCCTTTGAGGAATTATAATTCAATACCAAAAGAAAAAGAAAATCAATGCAAGATAATATTAAAATGTTGGCTCTCCTCTGACACATAATAATCTTTCTAAAATTTGAGCGTCTCTTCTAATTTGATCATGCACTTATCTGAATGAGTTGCAAATAGTTTTGTCATGGAGTGACCCCATTCCAGTTCTTCAGTATACATAAACTTCCTTATACTGAAGTGAACAAAGGAAGTAACTAAAATAATTAAACTTCATTTTCAACGCAGCAGGGCTCAAATTTGAAAAATCATCTGTCAAATGTAAAAACTTGTGATCCGTTGAATTACATTTCTGAAGAAACAACGACCTCTCAAGTATAGAGGTTCCCTTTTTACACTACCCCTCCCCTCTCTGAAGAAATCATTACCTCCCATGTAAATCTATGAGCCGGGCTTCCAGTGTCGGAAATACCATTATTCCAACAAACATAACATAACATAAACAACAATATTTCTCCACATTTAAAGAAAAAGCGAACTTCGACGCCCATCATTCATACATTTTATAGACGAGTTTCCCTTACCACGACTTCACAGAGGATGAGAAACCGCAAGAAAACCGCTATCGGAAATTGAGAGGTTAAACTTACTGGCTGGCGAAGTGTCACATAGCATTGTCGGATGAGACCGTGAAAAATTTTCACTATGTATCGACCTCCCCGGCAAACTTAAGATTTGCGATAAACTGGCAACACGGCTAAAATTTTTGCGGCGACATTACGGGCGGTGCAATCCGGATATTCCGGATTCCGAAGTTGCGGGGGAAATTCGTGGGGTTGGGTCCGATTTGGCGACACTGTTGCCATTGCAGGGGCGATAAAACGGATGATACATGGCGGGAGTCTAAGACCACGGAAAGCGAAAGGGAGCGGAGAAACAAGCGGCCGAGAGGAAAATCGACGGAGACAAAGCTAGGCCCGGCGCTGCCTCATAATTCTCGCCGTGCCCCAGTTCCTGCCCACGAATAGAGTTCAACCACTTTTTCATCGACATTAACCGACCTAAAAAGTTACTGCCCAACTTGCCACGTTCGCAACACCATCGGGTAGTTTTCCGTTGATTGGCGTATTCCCTCTCTGACGATCTGGCAAATTGGAGGAGCAATCACTCCTAAAAAAGTTTGTTGAAAACTCTGCCCAAAAAAATTTTGAAATGGGAAATTCCAATGGAACTAATTTGAACCAATATAAACCAATTTTTACGTACAAATTATGTCCGATTTACGCAAATGATAGACGCACCACGATAATTTAGTAGGTCGTTGATTTGCGTGTTCCCTTTCTGACGATCTAGCAAATTGGAAGAGCGATCACTCCTAAAAAGTCTAAAGGTCACCTCTAAAAGTATTGAAAATTCTGCCCAAAAAATTTTCGAATTAGGAAATTCCAATGTAACTAATTTGAACCAGTATGAACCAATTTTTACGTACAAATTGTGTCCGATTTACGCAAATGATAGACGCACCACAATCATTTGGTATGTCGTTGATTTGCGTGTTCTTTTCCTGACGATCTGGCAAATTGGAGAAGCAATCACTCCTAAAAAGTTTGTTGAAAACTCTGCCAATACAATTTTTGAGATAGGAAATTCCAATTGCACCAATTGGTACCAATATGAACCAATTTTTACGTACAAACCGTGTGCAATTTACGTTACTGAAAGACAAAGAATTGGCTATTCTACATTTCTAAGTAACAACGCATAAAATATTTTCATAATTTTGATTTATTTTCTACACGTGCCTCTCTTTTAAACTTTATGAGATTTCCATGTTCCCTTCGTTTTTTTCTTTTCAATTGGACATTTTTTTTTTAACAGAGTGTTTACGACACGCGCAAGTTTGACCCTAAACTTCAATTCACACACTTTTCTCTGACGTGCCGCTTCAGTATTTGGACCCTGGTGAATCCATCTGTTATCTCTTGCAAGAGCTCTCAGGATGCACGACGGACCATGCGGGTATTTTGAAAGGACTAAAAATAAGGTTTTAATTACTTGTATTCCAGTGAACTCTCCTTAGGTTACATACTCGTAGTTAGATGTAATTACTCAATTCTGAAACCAATTACGGGCATTACACTCGAGAAAATATTTTTACCTAAACTAAATTCCACAGTGACACAAGAAAGTAGACCCTAATTTTCTGTCATTTCAAATCATTTCCATGCAATGGCGGCTATTTTTTGGTTCCTTAGATCTTCATGAAACCAATTAGAGATGGATTTTGCAATGTCTATGCTGCCTTTCTCCGAGAGAGCTCACTGCCGATGGAGAGTAGGCTTTCGGCGAAAACCTTGGCCCGATTACATGGCGTCTTTTAGGTCGGTCTCATTTTCATCCTTGCATTTCACACGTTTATATTTCAACTAGGGGGTGCGCCTTCTGACCACTTCGCGGTTAAACCCCTCGAGGCACTTCCCGCCTCAAGCGTTATGCGTTATGCGTTATTCGTTAGACGTTACACTTATGATTTTATATTATGAAGTATAATTCGTGTTCCAATTTTGACATAATATTGCACCTCTAAACTTGTAGAGTAAGACTTAAAAATAGGACAATCATCATTGATAAAAACTTCGAAGGATTCAACTTCATCCACCTTTTATTCGAGTCTGCTAGCATTATTAGCGCCTACAAGAGTGCAGGAATACTTCACGCATTGTGTCAAACACAGTGCGATCGGCGGCGGCGCGGCGGTCGGCGCGAAAAGCATACTAGCGCCTACAAGACTGTAGAAATACCTCACGTATTGCGCCAAACGAAGTGCGGTCGCGAAAATTGAGAAAGTTTTGATGATTTTTCGGACGCCTGGCTTTGTAAGTTATTGCACGATTAATCGGTACACATACGTACATTTAAACAAGGAAAAAAAAACACTAAAAAATGTGCCTCGAACTATACGTAACAAATATGGTCAAATAGTGCCGGGGCCCCTTTTTTTACAGAAAAAGCAAGGCATCTGCCTGAGCTGCCATGAGCCCTGAAGCTGAAATTCAATACCCTTCACAGTTTTTTTATCTCTAAGAAATTCATAAAATATTTCACACAAACTGATTGCGGTAGACGCATGGGTCGTAAGACAGTACGTTGGAATTTTTTAGCCAACGTGCGATTAAAATTAGCATAAAGCTGAAAATCTCAATACAGAGGGGGAAAGCTCATACGAGCACAGTTTTCTCTCAAAGAGCTACGCTCTTGCTAGCCGAGCCTGGTAGCAGGAAATTCAGGAGGCTGCGCTGCACTGAGGATTGGCCCAACAAGGCCGAAACGCGTCTGCAGTTGCCTTCCTTCGTTACAAGTATTGCACCAAACAGCGTATCTCTTTAAGGGAAAGTTGTGTTTTTATCAACTTTTTCCCTCTGCATTGAGATTTTCAGCTTTATGCTGATTCACTGAAAAAAAAAAAAAAAAAAAACACATTAGATCTAGAGTCCAGACTCTTAAAAACATCGACGAGAAAAAGTACTCTTGATTCAATCAGAATCTAGCTTAAATCAAAAACCAAGCCTCTTAATTTAAGCGGATTTCGTTTTGATCCAAGCAAAAATCCGATTGAATCAAGAGTATTTTTTCTTGTCAGTGTTTTCAGGAGTCTGGATTCTAGATTCTATGTGTTTTTTTCTTTCCAGTGTAATGCACGTTGGCTAAAAAATTCGAACTTACTGAAATATTTCACATGCAATTTCAAGAGTTTATTCTCCATGAACATTTGAAGCCTGTGAGTTGTTGAAACTTACTTTGATGGCTTTGTCGACGAGCATCTTGAGGTGCTTGAGCTTGTTGCTGATGGCGTTCTCCCTTCGCTCGGCGGGGGCCGGGGGGCGGCCCTGCTTGCGGGGGCGGAAGGGGCAGGCGCAGGAAGTGGAGCAGCGGGACTCGCCGGAGCAGACGGAGGAGCGCGGGGAGGCCTCCGCGGAGGTGACGGAGGACCCGAGGCCGGAGTCCGCGGAGCCGCTCGAGGAGCCGAGGCTCAGCTGCGAGCAGGAGGGCGACTTGAAGCGGAGCAGCGTCTTCTGCGGCGGCCACGGGGCCGGGGAGGTCGCCGGCCGAGGGGGCGCCTCCGACTCGGAGCCCGAGAGGGAGAGCGAGCTCCCGCGGGGGCGCCGCCGGGGGCGCACCTCCGCCTCCACCACGTCTTGAGAGGGCGCCATTCCTCCGGCAGCGGAATCCAACTCACATCCATATCCGAGAAAATGTTTGCCAGCGCGGCACGGCGCTGGCCGAGCGTATGTCCATTTCAAAGCTGGTTTTATTCGTTAGAGTTCAACACTTTAGCACTGCGGTAAGGAGACTGTGGCTAATGTGGAGGGAATGCCAAGTTGGAATTGTAAGCTTGTCCTCCGCACCAAGTTATCACTCAGAGATGATATACACTGGGAAAAAAACAAATTGTATCTAGAGTCCAGACTCTTGAAAACATTGACAAGAAAAAATACTCTTGATTCAATCGGATTTTTGCTTGAATCAAAACGAAATCTGCTTAAATTAAGAGGCTTGGTTCTTGATTTCAGCTAGATTCTGATTGAATCAAGAGTAGTTTTTCTTTTCGATGTTTTTAAGAGTCTGGACTCTAGATCCAATGTGTTTTTTTCCAGTGATGAAGACTGTGGCTAATGAGGAGGGAATGCCAGGTTGTTGTAAGCTTGTCTCCCGCACGAAGTTATTACTCAGAGATGATGTATTTTACAGACCCCGGCCCCAGCGGGCTGATTTTTGAAATTTATGGACAGAGCTATAGACAAAGAATACACAATGGATTTGGAGGGATCCTACTGGTGGAAGCGAGTGGTTGCGATGGACAAAGGAGGTAGGTGATGGACTTACAAACGGCTATCGACAAGGAACCCTTTAGTTAGTCCATCATATTCCCCCTTAGTCTATGAGAACCACGTTCAACCAATAGGATTGCTCCATACTCCCTATATCTTCTTTGTCTTTTACTTTGTCTATACATTTCAACAATCAACCCACAGTCCTGTGATGGTATCTCCCAACTGTAAAACATGGGCGGGCCCATGGGGGCTGTAAGCTCTTCGTTCACCCGAAATTGGAAGTAAGAAAACGGGAAGAGAGAAAAAAGGAATAGACGGAGGAAAGAAAAAAGAAGGACTCGTGCTTGGTAATTATTCATAATGGAAACTCAGATACTAAAAACCGGCTGCATATTTTAGTGACAAATGAAACTAAATGCTTTCCTCTGAGGTACGGTTGAGAAAAAAAAGGGAAAAAAATATTTCGATGAAAATCTTTAACCATATGCATTTCAACTACGGTGGGCAACATTAACTTCGTAATGGTCAAGAACCATTGAATGAAACCCGAACAATCCTAGTGGCAGAGATTTTCCTATACCTTTTTTATACGATACAATTATGCTATTTATTTAAATATTATGTGGAAAACATTTTTAACGTTTGGTTGTATAAGTTTTATACTCTTTTTTTTCAAATTTTACGGTCATTAAATTTAGCCCTTACTGATTCTTTAAATAAAGTTTAAGCTGATTCGACGAACGCCATTTTTTGTGTCAGAACGAAGTGCGTCACACCGATTCGTTTCATAATTTCAGCTAGTTGTCATGTTTTTCAAATTTCAAGATCGCACTTCTATTGTCATGAGACTAAAGAATTCATGTGCCAAATTTGACAAAGAAATTCAACGTAATATAGGCAGGGTTTTTTTAGAGGAAAAATATCGCATTTGATACTGATATCGGAACTGCACTCGAATGCTATATTTTCCCTCTAAAAAAATCCTGCCTTTATACGTTGAATTTCACTGTCAAAGTTGGAACATGAATTCTGTGATCCCATGACAACAGAAGTGCGATCTCGAAATTTGAAAAAAAATGACAACTAGCTGAAAAAATGGAACGAATCGGTGTGACGCACGTCGTTCTGACACAAAAAATGGCTCTCGTCGAATCACTTGAAAGCTTTCTGCTACTAAGAGATAGACATTTTGAAATTTTAAATGCTTGCGGGACAATTTCCACACCGTCACAAATCCTCATCAATACTTAGCGTGTCAAAATCCCGCACCAACTCTACGACGCATAAGAGACTTAATTCTTTATCGGTGGTCAGCACCCATTTTCGCTATCTTTTAAATTAGCATTCGCCGTTTTATCAGTCCTGAATTTTAAGCAGCCAGGCGGTTAACCCGATTCCAAGTTATTTTCACTTTCTAAGTCAAACTTTCTCGGTTCGGTAGCTGTCTATTCGCATTACTTTCGTAAAGTATTCACGCAAAAGTTTCCTCAATATTCCAAGTCAACGGTGCTCAATCTGAATTGGATAAGTTCTATTCAATATTGCTTTTGAACTATCCTTCCGTTGCTGCACTCTTATTTTGACTATTGAATAATGAGTTTCGTTTATGTTTACTTCGTCTGTTTCATCCTCCAGTTATTCTCACGTGAGTATTCTCATTTTTTTTGAGTCGTACGCGTTCCTCACAATGGACAACTAAACAAGGTACGAATTTAAGCATTCTGATACATGCTCATTATTCAGAATATCACGTAGAGCACGATTCTTGCATCGAAAATTACTGAAATCAACTCCTAATTAATATTTTAACGTTTTTATTTTTCATTATCAGTCATGGATAATTTGAATTTCCCGGTCACAAGAAACTGAATACTCTACGTGAGTCCAATCGCGTAATACAACGGTTTCGGCAGGCTTCTCAATCAAAACATTGTTCATTTCCCACTCTTCATCGTTCAAACTATAAACAACTTGCCATAGTTGAGTCAAACCGTCAAGATTGGAGGTTTCAGATTTTCATATCGGAAAATTGTCGTGGTAATGCTTAGTGCGCGATTTGACTGACGTAGACCATTGCGTTTTCACGAACGGGAGATTTGGATTCACGCGTCAAGAAACATTAAATACCTTGGTTAGGACTTAGTTGATGTAATTTTGGTTGCGCGAATCGTGTTTACGTGAAATTTTGGATAAGAAATTAACTTGTAATAGAATATTTAACTTCGTAGTTAGTCTCATGGTCCATTCTAAAATTAAAATGTTCTCCAGATAAGTGTTCTGAATATTGCGATGATACACTCGAAATTTTCGGGGAAATTGTGTGCGCCTTTATTTGCACTGAGTACTTGTTTGTAATTTTGGCGACTGCGAAAGCAAGAGACGGCAACGGACGCGGTTTCCCGGGAAAAATGTACGTGTTCGTGATGTCTCGCTCTCCGGGCCGGCTTTTTAGGAGCTGCGTATGTAATCAGTATCGTTTATCCGTTAGTATTACTACCTTAACCTGTCAGAAACTATGAAAAAAACATTTTTGTCCTTTTTTTCCAAAGAAGAGATCATGCGCAATTTCCGGGGAAACTGTGTGTGTGTCCTCAGTGTAGAAATCGAAAAAAAACTCTCGGTGCGAAGATCACCGAAAATTCCCCACACGCAATTTCCCCGAAAATTGCGTGTTTCCCGGCATTAGTTTTCTTAAACTTCCTTAGTTTCTCCGAAAATTGCGTGTCTTCCATTGCAACATTGCAACATGTGCGGGCTGTTTTTTGCCAATGGAATAAACTTTATGTAAAAGTATGGGACTGACTGGATATACTTCCTTCATTCGTGTCATATTTTTCTTTTATATCGTTCTCAGTTTTCGATGGAAAGCACATCTTCAAGTGAAGTTTTTAACCTAACTCATTCCATCCAATCTTTGTAGCCCATTTCCTTCTTCTGCAAATCGGCTAACCACCATCATACTTTTTTTTTTTTTTTCTCCATACGATCTCTTTTTAAGTGAGAGTTAGGCTTTTGAGTCTATCTGAAGATTTTGGACAGCCAGAGACTTGCACGGGGACACTGGATATTGTCTCGAATATAAGACGCTCGTGATTGTGTATTCATGCATCAAGTTGCTAAACTGAGCATAATCACAAGTCTTGGGACACTCTATAGGGTCTATATTCTAGAATAGAGATAATTCACATCAGTCTGGCATACGTCTCCATACAAGACGTTGTTTGTGTGTGTGTATGTGTGCTGGGGAGACCCTAACCTTGTCTGACACTGAAATCTTATGCTAATCCACGAGACACGGCGCAGGGGCAGTATTGTCAATTTCCAATTGAATCTTCCAATTTCCCGAAGCAAAACCAACATTTTCACAGGAAAAAGGCAACCCTCGATAAAACGCACGCCAAGAACGAATTTCCGCATATTTCTCTACCACCCTATTGCGGACACTGCTTATACCAGAGTTATTTGCCCTGCGGAAAAAATGGGATCCCTGCACGCAAACGACTTTCTCTTAATTTCATGGGCTTGACAGATGTTGATGGCAAGGGATTGATTTTCTTAGGCGCTCAAAAATATGTTTTATCACGGTCGTCGTGCTAGAATTTCACGACGTTCAAGAAAAAAGTATGAGCTGAGCCCATCAGTGACCCCACCCTATCCTGGCTCTGCTATTATTCCTGTGAGCCTATTTCGTCCTCAGAGAACCCGAGTAGTTGGTACGTCAATGGTAAAATTGATTCTAAAATTGCGAAGTTCATCTCGTAAAAAGAGTTAATTTAGCTCCATAGGAATATTACTTACTCCGCGAAAAGACACCATATCAATCCTGTGATTTCCACCACCCCACTCTCTCATATCACTCGGTTTTCTAAGTGCCAAAAAAGTCTCCAGATCTCACGTCAAAACGTTAAAATATACGCCTGTGCCCAAGTAGCACAGATTGCAATTACGGTTAAGTTATTGCCAAGGCATCTGAGTGATGTGTATGTTGCTTATCTTCTGATTGAAGGGGCTCTTCTGATTCAAATTTATCGCAATAAAACTGGAGTAGCTTGCAATTTTTCTTTGAGTTGCATTGCCCATCTCTCTGATGCGTGTAAGAACTGAAGTTTCAGATGTGCGTGATCCGATCCTCGACAGCTAGACCTAAAGTGTTCAGATGCTCAACCCGAAAACTTCAGAGATCTATAAGACCTAAACTTCAGGTCCCACGCACAAGGTTTTTTTCTCCGTGTATCAATCCTTTAATTTTTTTCAGATTATCGGCCGAGCGGCGGGGAGGTGATCACCCTGGCCTGCACGAAGTCAGAAGCAGGACTGGGTTACGCCAAAGCGTCGGACGGCAAACACGTGACGGAAAGCGATGCTGATGCTGATCTTCTCCCCGGATCGGATCTCGGCCCCGTCCTTTTTCCCGGATACAACACCTACTTCAAAAGAATCCCGTACTTTGACGTCAACAGCAAACAGCTGACCTATGGACCGCCATCGTATTCAGTTTATCCGCAGTGAAGAATGACCTCTGGCGGGAATGGCGTGTCTATTGCGAGATACCGTGCAGCGGGCTGATTATTGAACACTATAGACAAAGCGATAGGCAAAAGAGACAGGGAGAATAGAGCGATCCTACACGGAGAAAAAAACTTCGTGCGTGGGACCCGAAGTTTAGGTCATATGGATCTCTGACGTTTTCGGATTGAGCATCTGTACACTTTAGGTTCAGCTGCTGAGGTTTGGATCACACATCTGAAACTTCAGTTCTTACATCTGAAGTACTTCGGTTTCCACATCCGAGAAACTTCGGTTCTCACCTCCGAAAAACTTCGGTTCTCACTTTTCTCAATTGAAGTTTCAGCTGTGTGATCCGAACCTCGACAGCTAGACCTAAAGTGTTCAGATTCTCAATCCGAAAACTTCAGAGATCCATATGACCTTAACTTCAAATCCCACGCACGAATTTTTTTTCTCCGTGTAAGAAAAAAGCCTTGTGGACATCCAAACGTGCCCTCTCTTCCGATAAAATATTTTAACCGAGACACGCAACTAAGCATTGTGAATCCCTTCAAATTAGAGGGTAGGCCAATAATGTTACTGCCATGCTCGAATAGTTATCTCATTCAATGCTTGGCTCTCTCGAAGTCTCTTTGATATTGCAGTGTACTCTTGCTGCCCTCTCATGGCAAATTTCTGCCAATAATTCAAATTAAAAAGCAGGAAAACTAGGTGATTAAAGTTCGGCCGACCATCGACGCGACGGTAAATTTTCCGCCAACATTCATTCTGTCACTGTTGCCATTCGCGTTTTAATTGTTCCCGTCCTTACATGGAGAACCAATAACCAAAGTATTTAAAAAATGATGTATGCAGGTACTGTTTTTGTTGTATAGAGAATCGGTTCAAATTATACCTATTTACGCAAAAATGTATGCGCCTTAACGTGATAAAGAATAAATAAATATGAAATAAAAAAACAGAACCGGTGTTTTTACACTTAACAAAAAAGATCTTATTTTTTATGCTATAAAAACGACTTCCAAAACGTGACCAGAAAATAAGTAATATTGTACTACCGTGAGCCATTCACCCCATAGTTTTTATTTCATCATTCTATCTTAGAGCACCTTAAATGCTGTGGGTTCAGAAAAACTTAATTACCTAATAATCCAATTTGACCGTGTTTAAACAGACCTGCAATGGCACTAAGTTGTTTTCTACGTTTCACATTCACATATGGTTATCCCATCTAAAGGTTCACAAAAAAAAGTGCTTAACTTAAGCATGGTGTTTCTTGAATTTTTCGCAATTTTTTTTACCTAGATATAGAGGTTTAGACCAAGCAAAAAAGTAGTTTAAATGAAACAGTATCGTTCTTAATTCAATACAAATATTTCTTGGCGGAAAATTTTGAATTTTTCTATTATTAATATCTTGCTATTCCACGCAAAAAAAAAATAAAAAAAAATAAAGAAAAAATAAAAAATAAAAAAATACGATGAGTCAGGAAGCTCACAGTGAATGGGTGAATATGGGTAAGTGTTGAAAAGCCTCTTGTCTGACAAATTTAGTATCAATTACAGGGCTAAAGGGGGAAATTATCGGCATGTAAGACGAAACTGATAAACAGCTGCATGTTGCGGGAACATTAAAACAAACAGCAGAGCACTTAGTGACGCGGGTACGGGGATGGGAAACTGGCAACAGTAATAGTTTGGTCTACATTCTCAACATCAACACGGAACAAGAGCTCTACATTTGATACAAATCTGAGCACTTTTTTGACAGCTGTTCACCTGCGTAGATGCATATCGTGCCAATGCATTGTTTACCTTAAAAAAATAAATCAGCAAACTCTAGAAAATACGTGGGATCAAAATCATAGGGTATCTGGGTCATGTCAAGCAGTTCTGCGATTTAAAATAGCAGTTCTACCGAGAGCAGAACTCTGCAGCAGCAGAGCTGCTGCTGTTCTGCTGCAGTTCTGCAGTTCTGCAGAGTTCTGCTGTGTTTTGATTTAAAATATTGCAAATCTGTACTCAGGTTGGATAGTTTGATAATCTCTGCCGGTGTTGTTTTTAATTTTTTACCAAGTCTACCAATTTACGTGGTTTATCCTTCTGAGGCAGCCAGGCGAACCTTCATTTGCATCAATCATCATACGATAAAAGAAAAAAAGTGGTAATATTAATGTCTTTCTAACTGAAAAATCCTATACTTAAATTTGGGTAATTTTTAATTATCATTTGTAGGACTACCATCGGACAAACAGTTATATAGATAAGTAGGACCAGGTTGTCATAACAGAGAATAAAAATTTACTTTTTGATCTCCGTCGTATTATTTTTGAATAATAAACCTATGACTAGACTTTCATGGTGTAAATGATGCTCGAATGATGCTAGAGACAAATTTAAAATAAGATATATTCTGAATTGTACGTCTGGGATGGCGCTGTGATATTTGTGCAGAATATCAGGTAGCCTTCCCAGAAATATCTCGAGATGTTAGGTACATGAACAAAAAAAATCGGTTTACGAGCAATTTCATATCTCTTACGCAGGGTTTCGCTTTTAATTGCAAAAAAACCAATCTGAGAACCGACACATGTGTCAATAAAACATAACACACGTGTTAGAAACGTAAACGGCACGTAAACTTTTAATTGAGGGAAAGTTCAGTGTTGAAAAATCATCATCACATCGGACGGACAGAACTACCCAGACAAGGAAAGATGGGCAAAGGGATTTGCAGGGTCGCGGAGAGCTGTGTCCAGCCTTAACGGAAAATTCGAATTTGGCCCGTCGAGTAGCTCAGGCAGGCGGACAACCGAATTTAATGAGAGACGGACACACGAAAATAAGGACGCACTAGGCACGAACTCACAACATTGCCGACAGGCAACAGTTCAAACTGACGGAAAATTTAAATGTGTCTCGTTGGATAGAGCTTAGGCAGACGACAGTCGGAAGACAGGTAGCAGAATGAACACAATGAGGTATGGACAGCCCGATCGAGAAACAGACGAAAGTGCGGTTGAAAGAAAGGACGAACAGACGACAGATCGAAAGGACGGAAAATTTCAATGTATCCGTCAGGCGGACGGACACGGACAGCCGAACGGAAGAACGGACACGAAGAAGTACGGACAGTCGGACAGAAGAACGGACAAACAACCGGACTCGACGAGAGACGGAAGACCGGACACTTGGAAACACGACCAGACAGGAGAACAGACTATTGAGAGGACGAACGGACGAAGGTTCAAATTCACGGAAAATTCGAATATATTTCGCTTTGTAACACTCAAGCTGACGGGACTCTACGCAGACGGGCGAACGGACAGAAGGTAACGAAGACAGCTTGACTGAAAGACAGACGGAAGAACGAGATTTACGAGAGGACGGACAGCGCGACGTACAAGTGGACGGAGGAACGAGAGCCGACCGTCTACCGTCTCTCCGCGTCCAGATAAAAAGACTGGAGTCATTGGAGCTGCATGCCTGACTCCGTTGGGAGCCAGNGGGGGGGGGGGGGGGCATGCGAGGGAGAAAAACATGTCACACGACGGAATGGCTCGAGCCGCCGAGTTATCGGCTATCGCAACTTTCGACGGGGTTGTTTCCGCCCCGGAATGCACGCGCACCCCATCTCCCCACCCCCTCCCGCACAACCTAATTTCCTGGTAATGACTGAATTAGGTCGCCCCCCCCCTCCGTCCCGCGCGGTGAAAACTAATTGTCTAATCGGGCTCTGTCGATCACCCCGATTTGTTGTTATCAGCTCGTTTGTTTTGGATTATTTGCCGAGCGGGTCATGACCTGATATTAATTGCCGATCATCGATATCTCGATGGGATTGTTGCTAACTTTTGCAGGAGCTAAAACAATAGTTGGCTGTATTTATGCTAAAAGGAACCTTGTGCAAGTGGAAAGATGGAGTGTGCTCGTGGTGAGCTAGATGAGAAACAATGTAAAAGTGGATATAGTTCCTTTTGAGAAAATGGAAAAGCGGGATTGGACATTAAATTAAAATGAACTGAGGGTTAGCTCGTGAGCCGTGGACATGTGGCAAGAGTGTTGTGGACAGGGCTCATGAGTTAAAGCGCCCCGACGACGAGCTCGTCGTCGTCGTCGAGCCCGGTCGTCACCGCTGACGTCACAGGCGCTTTAAAATTCCCATTCATTCTTATGGCCCTCTACTTACGAGCACACCTCATCTTCTCAATTGCACATAGTTCCATTTAGCTTAAATACGTCCAGTTGCTCCTCATGTAGAGTGGCTCGAAATGTGCTAATTCCTTGCGCAGATTTGAAGTTCGGGGCTATTTTTGAGACATTATCTACAGAATACAATAGACCATTAGATAAGGTGCGAATTCAAGCATTTTGATACCGGGATGGGCAATAGAAACGCTCGATACGCAATAATTTGATGCGCCACTAGTGGGGGCTTGAAAATGTTATTTTTTTTTTTGGGGGGGGGGGGGGCTCTTCTTTCCTCCCTCCCTGGCCCCTCTGGGGGTCGCCCCCCCCCCCTCAAAAAAAATAAATAAAAAATTTTCCCCTTGATGATTAGAACAACAGTCCGAACCGGAACATTTTAACTCAATGATTGAAAAAGTTATGGCATATCGAGCGTTATCGAGCGTTTCTTTTGCCTATCTCGGTATACGTACATTCTCTCGTTACGTAGACAACGTCTTCTGAAAGCAACTTCTAACCAAGATATCGATGTTTTCCCATACATAAAACTCGAACTTTTCGTTCATGGAAAAAACAATTATCTTCTCTATTAAAGTTAAAATGCACACTAAACGCTACCCTGATAGTCTCCTCGGTATGAAAATAGTACAACCTAAATCTCGACTTTTCAGCTCATCTGCTGAACGTTGTTTTCAAATCCAAATTCCAAAATTGTGTGTCGACACAGTCAAAGATCGGAGAGACGTAATTGAGCCTTGTTCTTTCAACATTTCGACCGAATCTGAGCGAAACCTCATTGGCAGCATTGAGCGAAGCAGTGCGGGTTCATGCCTCGCGCCATCGCGCCTTCAATTCCGCAGACGCAACACGGACATCCATCAAGCACGAATAGTTGTATCTCTGCGCCGTCATCAACGCGCGTCCTTTTCGCTTTCCCTTGCTCTGTTTCCATATTATGTATTCAAAAACGAGTTGAAAATTTGGAATTCGTAGAAAATTAAAAGTAAACTCTGTCGGATAGTTTATTTTTTTTACAAGAAAGAAAAACACTTATATGTAGAGGTCTGTAACGTTTCAATCGGAGATAATTTCGTAGTACGTGTACTTTTACCTCTGCCATCGACAAAGAAAAAGAAGTTTCGTTGGTTTTAAAATGCTCATGGTTGATTCCTTACCTTGTTTTCTAGTCATTAATACAATGTTACTTTTTTGGTAACACGCCTCGGTCGTGATGACAATTTTCCATTGTTACTAGGACCGGCGTAATTTTTAACGCAAACGTCACATTGTGATTACGACTAGAAAATAAAGTAGGCTCTACAATTCACAATGAGCATTGCGAGAGAAACGCTTCTTTAATCTTCGAGGAAATTGTGGCATTTGTTAGATTTTACATCTCAATTTTTCCAACCTAAATTAGCGGTGCTTCCTTTTCCATGGACGGATTGTGCAAAGTCAAACTTCCGTGAAAAAGCTCGAACAACGCTTTCCACGATATAATGATACCCTGAGTAAACGCCACGCTTGGAAATTAGATCTTCGTAATCGTTTTCCCTCACGTTTGCCACGCGAGGCGAGGGCAAAAAATGGTCAAGGGCCGATAAACAGGTCAGTTAGCTTTAGCTCACCTACATTAGGCCAAAACGGGGTGTGAATTTGCTTAACCTCACTCCAGCTACCTCTAATTGGCTCGTTATTATTTCACGCACACACATTACGCTGTCTTCGCACGGACCGATACCTGCATTAGCTACCATGCTAAGAAAGAACGCCGTTTGATCATTCGAATGTTGTCAAATTTCCTCTAAGAAATTTGTATTTTTCAGGATGGTTTAGTACATTTTCCTTTGAAATTTTGGTGCACATTGGATAAAACTGTGAAAAAAATGCTGTAAAAATCTAAAAAAAAAAGTACTCATAAAAGAGGCTACTAGTTCCAAAGTTCACAATGTCCATTCCGGTCAAAATTGACTTAGGAGTGGATTCTTAATCAGCAAATGGAGGAGGATTGGAAAATAATTTGATTGTGCGCCAAGACAGCCAATATCCTTATTAAAAAGGTAGGTCGAAGCAAAACGCAGCGAACTCAAAACGGTTTTTTGCGTTTTTGTGAAAAACCACTTTTATGGACATTGTACATTTTGGAACTAGTAGCCTCGACAAATAACCAAGACGATACTGCTTTATCAGCAGAAGTTTGGCAACTGTGAATGTTCTTGCGATGTTTTTACTGAAAACGGCAGTGCACGAATTTGTTGAAAATGAAAATGTCACGTCAAAAAGGGATCCGTCTTGACATTTAGAGAAATAGATGAGAGGGCTTAATAAACTTCAAATTATCGCGTGTTTTTTACTGCACGCAATCTATCAACGGGGCGGGTGGATGAGGTGTTAAATAAACATACACTAGGTCTAATTTTTCTCTTCGAAATTTTCCGCTGAGCAGGATGCATGGAAATTTCCAAAATTAATTGATTGAATGAAAACCGCAGCTTGCAATAACAGTAGACAGTATGTGTTTTCTGATAGTAATTTGAAGTATTTCTTCATATCAAATGAATCATTACCCTAGTAAAAATTGGCGACGAAGCTGCGTTTCAAAATACCATAGGAGTTCTTATAGCTGACTAAAGAAGGCTATTAAAAATCATATAGCTGGCTGTAGAAAGCGGAGCAAATCATATAGCCGGGCTATACGAAGCTACAAAAAAGTATACAGTCGGGCTATAGTTGCTATCGCCAGGCTTTACACTTTATCGCCATCGGCTATAAAAGGCTATAGAAAATTGTGTAGAAATTCGTGTGCTTTGGAAATCATTAAGTTCGATACGGGACTACCTTAATATTTACAAAACACTCATTATATTTTCCTTTAAAACATATTTTTTTTCATCAATTAAAATGAGAATAATCCATACAGAGTGTGCAAACATTTCAAAATCATGAGTTGAATAACGCTGACTCCGCCAGATCAAATATTAGAGCCTAACACAAAGCGGAGCGGCGACGCACTGGCGCCTACAAACCTAACAGGGATACTGCACGCATTGCGCAACGCGTGAAGTATCCCTGTTAGGTTTGTAGGCGCCAATAATTTTCTCATGTTATTTATGTAGTTATTTATTTTTTTTCAATGTCACACCCTCTGCTGTTTCTCTGACTTTGAGTGAATCCATAATGCATTCTCTTATTCTCTTATCCTCGGAAATTTGGGGAAATTACGAGAATGAGACTTGAAGAGGTTTCCGATTTTTAGAGTGTTGCTGTCCCGTAGTTGTATTGCTAAGGTGGATTTTGAGAAAAGTGGGATAGGCGACCAAGAATCGCTCATAAAAAGGAATTTAAAGGTAAAGAAATTCAGGACATTGTGTATGACTGTTCTCTTTATGGGAAAAACTTTCAGGTTACGGCAAAGTGGATCCAGAAACCTTGAATGTCACAACCCAGACTCTTCTTGGCGACACTTCGGGAACTTGGAAATGTATGTTTCGCCTTTTTTCCGTAGCTGGACATAAGATAGATTGCGAAATGGGTTACTTTCATTGTTAAAATGACTTAAGGACACAATTGTCGCAAAACGACGTAAAATATCTTTTCTTTGCGGATAATTGTGATCATTTCTGTCAAAAAGTGCATAAATGACTTTTCATTTGCAGTTTGTAAATGATAAGTCAGATCTTCTGAGAGAGATCTTAAGTGACACATTTCTCATAAAATTAAAAATTGGGTGTGAGCAACAATTGGACTTATCTTGCAATAAGGAACTACTATTTTCTTGTCTGTTTGTAGAAACAACGTGTGGGCCATTAGTCACCCTATGCAGAGAGGTACTTTCATGGTTGAGCCAGAAATAGTATTATCCTAATTTCAAAATGTAGTCCAATAATATTCCAAATGGAGCGTTAGTTGTGCACTTGTTTTTTAAAACGGCGTAAGTGACTGTCTTTTGTAAAAATGACGTAAGTTACTCTTTTTCTCCTCGTGTAAATTGTTCTATAAAGGGCTTAAAAGATGACGCTCTTACTGCATATTATTCTTATTGCAAATCTTTCTCCATAATATAAACTCATGAGAGTAACACGTAACGGCTCGTAACGCATAAAGCCTTATATAGGCATAGGCAAGGAGTATTTTGGGGTTGGTTGAGAAAACGAGCGGTAATGAGGCGTAGGCGCAGCCCCCTACGCTTTTTTTTAAATCTGCCGATAATCATTTTTGACCAAACGATCTATCTATCGATCGATCGAACGGAGTAAGTTCATGTGCATTAAAAAAAAAAAAAAAAAAAAAAAAAAAAAAAAAAGTTAGTCATTTTTTCTTTGCATAAAAAGTTGTGTGAAGGGCTTAAACAAAAACGCTCTTGTCGCAAAATATTTGATTACACTTTCTATCCTTTATCTGTTAAGGATCATACTCGATTAATCGATCAATCGATGGATCGCATAGCTTGCGCCGGGTCTAGAGAGTCGTCGACCGGCGAAAAGATTGAACGTTGATGAACAGCCGGTATAATTGACCTCACGTGACCTGGTTCCCGTTCCGCGGGGATTTGGGGGGGCGGAGAGGGGGGAGGGGGTTTCGATGCCCCGGCGCCCCCCACCCCCGCCGCGCTTGCACCAGCGCCCTGAATACCTTTTTTGGTACTTAAAATACCTCATAATAGATATTGATTGGGCGTCATGAACTCCCTTTGTACCCCCGCGTTATTCAATATCCGATTCCGACGGGCGCCACCCGCGATCTGCTCCCGGAGGGGGAGAGGGGGGAGAGCCAATCATCTATCTGTATAGTTGTAAAAAATATCCACGGATGAATGTAAAAATCGAAACGGGGGCAATACTTTCACTGCAGTTCTCCATTCGCCTTTCCTATTCAGCGGGTGAATCGATGGCCATCCTTGAAAGTTGGCATCAGGGGCGTTATTCAGCCAAACCATCGGTCGTACAGCCAGGAGTACTAAAATGAGAGGGACAAAATTGTACGAAGGGGGGGGGGG
>NW_017547243.1:723512-767868 GCF_001854935.1 Bemisia tabaci
GGGGGGGGGGGGGGGGTGCGATCATCCTCATCCCCTTGGCTTCAGGGCTACAAATGGACCGCGTAAAACATAAAGGAACCAAACCACATCAGCTTTTGTCAAAATTAACAGGGGAATTTGATTTTTTACGAGAGAACGTTTGTGCGGATTCCTTTGAAAATTTTAAGGCATTATGCTTTGTATTATGGAGAAAATTCATAGAAATTTGCACAAAAATCCGCACAATCGTTTTGAATAAGGAGTTCAGGAGAATAAGAAATACTAGAAAAAAGCGGGGGGAGGGGGCGGGGGTTGAAACCGACTGTCGAAACTTGGTGGTTTGATGATTTAATTTTGGTCCACGAAGAGGGTTTAAAAATCCAAACACGACTCTGCGACACGCGTGACTGATCCGTTGTTAGCCTTACCGTCAGAAAATTTGGAGTGAAATTCAAAGTGCATTTCACTCCTAAACAGCAATTTTGCTTGCAAGAAACTCGAATGATCTGAGTGCAGAGTAGAATCTCCTCTTAGCAGAATGAACTCTGTTCTTGCAAAGGAGAAGGAACTCTTTTTGCGGAGTCAACTCCTTACTGTCGGACGCTTTCTTATTAAAATTACTTGAGTTTTTAGGGGGCAAAATAAGCTTTAGGGGAAATGCACTCCGCATTTTACTTCGAAAATTTTAACTGTATCGGAGATTAGCGAATTCTCTAAGCACGGCCATACTTCATCGATAGTCAAAACAACCATGAAAACAGGTGCAGTAGATTTGTGGTACGAACTTTAAAACTAGCATACGAGGGTTGTCAAAGTTCCTCTGATAAAATATTTATGTTGAAGAGAGATTATGAATATTTTTCATTGAAATTTTCAGGAACGCTTGATTAAACTATGAGCAAATTATCCTCTCGAATATTCACAGAGAAAGTTTCACAAGTTTTTCAGAATATTTGATTTTATCAAAAGAAATTTGAAAACGTCTGGATGTCCATTCTCCATTTTCCCTTAGCATGTCATTGTGTCCACTCATCTTGGTTGAGGAAAGCGCGACATCAATGGCAACATTTGAAGAACTACTCATGCATGATATGTTGCATACGTAGTAAATGAAGGCGCCTTTCCGTTCCTGTTCCTTCTACGTGTTCCTGACGCTCATCTGTATCTTAGTTGAGACTTTTTGAAACTTTTTCAAATGTAAATTTTGATACCAAAACGCCAAACGAGTATTCAGCTAATCAGTAGCTCATTGCCCCTATCAATGGCGTTTCACTGACAGGACCTTTAGAGAGAGATAATTCCCAGAACTGCCATGAAAACTCATCTCAAAATATCTAACTAAATTATTATTCTTTGTAACTGCCTTTGCTTGAATTTTTACATCAATAGAAAGCACAGCTATTATTATTTCGGCTGACCCGAAAACGAAGAGATAAACAAAGCGTCGCGTCGCACAGTGGATCGAGTCAATAGGAGAGGTCGGACAAAATTTGTAAACTTTCAACGTATTTAACTCCGTTTATAAAGATTTTGAGGTTCTAAAAGTGATTCCATTGGTTTCCTCGTAAAATTTTCTAACATAAGCACTGAAGCACCCCTTGAAATTTAAAGTGTGACAAAATAAACATTAAAAGTTTCAGTAGGTATCAGTCAAAAATTTCATGTCCAATCTCTCTCATTGACTCGATCCTATTAGTTATCCCGTCAATGGACGGTACACTCCAAGCTAAGTTTTTCCATTGCGGTGTTAGGATGAATATAATTCTTGTCCTGTGGTCGTCCGTATTTCGTATGAGAAAAAACCGGGGCGTTTTATGTTTTGTTACTTTTACACTGATGTTGGACATTCTTTAACCCAAGACCAATGCGCCAAAGACAATGCGTGGGACGCATTGTCTAGTGTTATTGCTAGTGTGCTAGTGTAGTAAATTGGTTCCAAAATGTGTTAGCCGTAATAGTCACGAGTGCCCTTACTGATTTGCGGGCTGATGTCCTTCATTGCTGGAAAGCAAACCGATCATTACGTTTTATTTGAGGAAGATGTCGTTAGCGCAAGTCGGCGTTAGCAAAGCGCCTTCATTTTGTTAACGCTAAAGCTTGGGCGCAACTATTCCTGCTCAGTGGTGATCTATATTGCATAGACAAAGAAATGAAGGCGTTATGGATTGCTTACTCATTCACCTATGTTCAAAGTTTCTTGTTTTATTCATCTGTGCAAAGTCATGGCAGACTAAATTTTGATCGCCCACGGAGGAATGGTTCTAACAGGTTTTTTTTGGAAAAATGGGCCAGAATTGGAGGTTGAAATCCACTCTTTAAATACCTTATGCTGATTTAAAGCCTAAATTGATTATTATCCCTCTCCCTCGCCTCTTTTTAAACCCTCACGCACCATATCACAGATCTGCATCCTCCTACAAATTTACGGAACGCTCTATTTTGACATTTTGTGATGAGTTTCAAATGCAAAATTGCCACCTTATTAGGTCGATTTTCTATTCTAAATTATTAAAAGATCGATTTCAGCGTTACTTAACGCAGTTTTGGACTCATCCCTCCCTTCACCGCATCCGTAACGCAGGCTCGGACACCCCCCCCCCCCTTGAGAGTCATATATTTTATGAACGACTCATTATGAAATTCTATCATGAGTATTGAGACAGCTACAATTGAGAGGCTCGGGGGACAAGGTGCATAAGTGCAGTTTTTACTATTTCCAGAAATACGCGTTTGAAGTTTCAAAATAACATGGATCCGGGCGGAAAGGAAGTTCAAACTGACTTTTTGATGCTTAAAAATTGGAATTTGGGAACGAATTTTTCATAGAATATCTATTAAGACTAGTTTTACTTGAAATCACTAATATTTCAATTTTCCCAAAGACTGCACTTATGCGCCTTGTCCTCCAAACCCCTCAAATGATGAATGACCGATCGGAGATGATAAGAGACTCGAATACTCACGGAGCTCATTCTCCAGCCGGCGGCAGCGATCCGAGGACAAGCTCTGCTCCAAGGTGTCACATCCTGGCATGGCCTTCACCGCAAGTGTCCCAAATCTAGCGACAAAAAACAAAAGCAAAACGAGAGTGTCATTGAAGAAAATTACAAGAGCGGAGCGAACCTCCGAGGAACGCATTAGTTACACGGGTCACTGGGTCACCGATGCACTCGAGCCGAGTTCGTGTCGATGAATCACCAGTCACAACTTTGTTGTCTTGATATTGTTTTAAACGGTTGCCTCAAGGATTTTAACAGGTTCGCATCCGTTTTCATCGCGGTGTGCTGTCGGCGCGACTTCCGAAAAACTTAACGATGCGAGTTGCCGTCTCTGGCTGCCGAACCGTTTTTCCGCCGCAATCGGGTTTCACCGAGATAGTGAGAATGACAACTCGGTTGAAGACCGACATGCAAGTCTCGTGCTCTATGCCGGATCGTTTGCACTGAAGAGTGCTATACAAGAACCACGTATCTCCCGTAGAGCGTTCTGATACTGTACGCGGATTCTGTTCGACGTGGTGATGTTTACAGCCGTTCATTGAACCTATTACTGGTCGAATCACACTACCAGTGCAGTTCGATTTCACGGGTTATATTGTGTTTTAACGGTAACTTTTACAGGTATAGGACCATATTTATTGGAGGGTAGGTCGTAGAAACAAGAGCCCTTTTTAAAAATAGATGAAAGATCGTTAGTTGGTAACTGGCAAAATTCGATTGACGTCCGCCGTAGGAACCATTTTCTGGGAACATTTTTATTAAAAAAGGAGGACGTGATTCAAATAGTCTATCGTCTTTATTTCTCAGCCATAGTCACGGGTTTTTTTCTTCTTTTTTCTTTCTTTTTTACCGTTGCGATTTACTTCAGACAAAACAATTTTGCGGGGAAAAATACCTTGTTACGCACAGTTCGGGCCACGTTTCTTAGTATTTAATTTTCGTGCAAAAAATAATAAATGAGGATTTGTTTAATTAATTATAATGGGGCGAATCATAAAAGATACGGGGCATATCTCTGTCCGAGCTATTTGAAATCGTAGATGGGGACTATCGCTAACTCACGCAGTTCTGAGGCTTTTGAAATTAATATTAGAATCTTGGAAAGTGCAACTCGTGGTTAAACGCAATTTGACGAAATTTTGGAAGTAGCAGCGGGCAAAAAAAAACAGTAAATGTCACGAGAGTGAAGGCTTTCTTGTAGGCCGGTTTATTCCCGTGCATTTCATTCAGTTATCGAAAAAAGCAAAAACATATAAGAGCTAAAAAACTTTCATTAGGCACTTTTTCCACAGTATCCTTAAAAGAGTAAAAGAAATGCCGAAGCGTGCTTTTCATGGCAAAGAGCAGTGGCGTGGCGTGCTTTGCGATATATCGATACACCTGTCATTAAAACCTATAGAAAAGGATCGATAAACAGGGTTTTTGCAGAAAAACACCTTAATAATCGATTCTTTACTTTCGCTTCAAATGGAGAATTATCGATAATCGATCATTCACGCCACGCCACTGGCAAAGAGAGAGTGAACTAGCAATTGAGTTAGATCTCTGCTTTTCAATGTCAAGCAATGTTATTTGTATGTGTGACTTCATGATTCACAAGAAATTTGTTCTATTTTTAAAGGAAATTTCAAAATTTCAGAAGGTTTATAGGGCGTTCTACCGTGGCAAAGCAGAGTGTGAATCTTCGTCTTCCTCAAACTTTTAAAGCTAATCAAGTAGAAACTTCACTTCCATTTCCCAACGAGCGGATCACAACGAAGTGGTCAAGAGGAATTATGACGAAGTATTCCCCCTTTTTAAAAAAAAATATTGATGAAAAAAAAATGAGAAAAATTCCCGTGCTTTTAATTTTCATTAGCCTCTAAGATATGTACTTTCCAACTAGAGAGAAGGTTGAAATTATTTTAAATTTTTTCGTCAAGTCTGAAGTTCAGCTTTAAAACGTTGTTAGCATGACACTTTTATCCTAACTGACTAATTTTCCCCCCAAAACGCAGCGGGTCTCTCTGCACCGTGCAATTCATTGCACCTCAGAGAGATGAATGAATTCAATCAGGGCAAGAACAGAGACACTTTCAGGATGTTTCTTCATTCACAGTTTACGAATATAATCGATAGACTCGTTAAAAACTTATTATTTTAAGCTTACAATCGATTCCTTACAATTTTATCTAATCTTTCTCATTTTGTGCCCCCCTCTATTCTGCGCCCATGCCCCTCCTAATGGTGGCAATATACGAGACTCCGGTGTTTGACCCCGAAAACTCAGCTATTGCCGTTTATGATCTCTATCAGTGACTGATTTAGTGTCTACGTCATTCGATATATCGTCGTTAAATTGTGCCGCTCTTGAAAAGAGCGCGCAAAGCGATCGATGTAAAAAAAAATCCATTTGCTCTGGGCGCAAGCACCTAAGTAGCGGTGATAAGTTGCGATTTGATCGAATAATTTACCGCAATTTTATCGACGTCGATATACTGCAATATTTTCGGATAAAAATTGCGATAAATTGCAATGATTCACACAAATTTGCGATAAAATCGCGATTTTATCGACGGCGATCTATCGCAATATTATCAAACAAAAAATCGTGAGAAATAGCGATTTTAGCGGACGCGATGTAATAGAGATGACATTGCGTCAAGATCGAGGATAGTCGCCCAGATGTTGTTGATCCTCGCGATTTGATCGCTAAAAAATCGTGAGAAAATCCCAGCTTAATTTCAGATTTTTCCGTTGAAAGATGCTACCAGGGCGTGGAATACATCGAATATCGAAGGACGAGGCCGCTAAATCAGTCTACTCTAGTAGCCGCGAAAAAATATCATGTTGGGGGTGAAAACTAACCTAAAACGGAGATGGGAGCTGGGTCGGGCACAACACAACACGACGCGCGACGCGGGAGCGGAAACAGGGACTAGGGTAAACACCGGGCGGTGTGAGCATTAACCGTCCCGAGCAAAATAAATAAGGAAATGGCAAGCATACGTCAAAAGTGCAAGGGACGTTGCCTTGTTGTCTTGCCAGACATGTGTGTTGAAAAAACAGAGAGTGTATTTCAGAGACCCCGTGCTGATAGTCTCAACTAAAGTCCCATTATACTGAGAGAAAAGACAATACGAATCCATTTCTGCTTGGCTCCTTTTAGAGTCAATTTATACTGAGAGTAAAGACCCTGCGAATCCATCTCTGATTGGTTCTCGTATTTTCAGCCTTCGCAGTGTCACAAACGGGAGTAGAGATTACATTTTCACCAACTGCAAAGATTACAAACTAGAATTTTGGGCACGGCAAGGGACGAACGGAATGAGAGAAGGAACGGAGATAGGAATTCGGGAATGAGTTGATCAAAGATTACAAAAAACGTTAAATTTGTGTAATCTTTATTCCCGTTTGTGACACTTATGTTGCCGTGATAGCGGAGAGAGCAGTAAGTGTCAAATTTTCGAAAGCGAGTTTCCTTCAAAATTCGTCTCTTGTAACTCTTTCAGATGAACCCTCTGACATATCTAAAACAGCAAAATTCATCCTAATTGTATAAAAACGAAACAAATGAGGAAGCCGTAAGAGCGCAAAAAATGACGTAGTTTTAAGCAAAACAGTAGTAAGTGAGTAGTAGTCCTCCAGAGAGCCAGTGAAAACAGTTCTTTCAAGCAAAGTGCCGCCCTCTTTTGCGAACTTCTAAACTTCATTTGTGCACTTACTGCTCTCTTTGCTATCACGGTAGCATGAACCGCGTTGTCTTAGCTCTCTCTATAGAAGGACTCTAGTATAAAAAATGTAAACCAGGTCCGCAAAAGTTAGTTTAAAACATGTCTGACACATTTTCTAACAATTTAATTGTTAAATCAGCAGTTTCATTTTTTTTCGTGTGTAATCGCCTACGAATAAATGGACCCAAGTGAGCAAGAAATTAAAATTCGGGTATCGATATTGGACCATAGATAAGTGTTTGATGGACACTTCAGAAAAAGGCGCACACAAAAGTCAAACCAAACTGGATTCATTGCGGTTTGAAGTTTGTATTTCCTTCCGTGAAAATGAATTTTCAACTCAAAGTGTCACTGCCCAGACAAATATACCGAATAACTGCACAATCTGACACCTCGAGCTTAAGGAGCACCGTCAAGTCGCTTGACGCCGCCCGTGGAGAGAGGGCGGAGGGGTGGGAGGTTGAAAGGGGCGGCCGGTCGGAAAAAGAACGGCTGTCGTGCTCAAAGGCTCTATGAAGTGCAGTAATGAGGGATTTTAATAGTTGAACATTAATGTATTAGCACTTTCCCTGCTCCCGGAGCCCCCCGCGCTCTTTTTGCTCGTCTCGCGTTTCCCTGCACAAGTCATTCGTTAGCCCTTCACCGAGCTGACGGCTCCTTAATCTTAAAGGCGCCGCGCAGTGGGTGGTAAACCGAGTTTCGGGGCAAAAGAGACAGCTTTTGAGAATTGAGGAACTCTTGATGATTCCACAGACACACGGAAGAAATTATATGTTTATTTAGCATTTATATTGTTAAAAACATGTCCGACAAGTGTCAAATGCTGATTTTACAATTGGTGAAATGCTTACTTAACTACGCCCACCGTAAAACGAACAAATTCAAATGTTGTGTTAGCATTTTTGTATTGTAAAATCAGCATTTGAAACTTGACGGGTTTTTTTTTTTACAATTTAAATGCTAAATCAGCATTAATTTTGTGTCCGTGCACCTAGCTGTGCAAACTATTACACGAATTAATTGCTGCACATTAAACATGCATTTAAACAAGGAAAAAACACTGAAAAATGAGGCCCGAATTGTATGTAGGAAAGGTAAAAGAGTGCCGGGCCCACTTTCGTTTGGCGCCTACAAGACTCTAGGAATACTTCACGCATTGCGCAAAACACGGTGCGATCGCCGGTCGGCGCGACGCAAATATCAGCGCCTACAAGAGTGCAGGAATACTTCGCGCATTGCGCCATACACCGCACCGTGCGATCGCCGCGCGCCGGTCGGCGCAACGCAAGTATCAGCGCCTACAAGAGTGTAGGAATACTTCACGCATTGCGGCGAACACAGTGCGGTCGCGAGAGTTGAGGAAGTTTTGATAATTTTACAGACGCGCGCCTTCCTTTGCAAACTATTACGCACGGATGAATTGGTGCACATTATACATGTACATTTAAACAAGGAAAAAACACTAAGAAATGTGACTCGAACTGTATGTAACAAATGTGGTAAAATAATGCTCCACTTTTTTCGTGGAAAAAGGAAGTCGTCTGCCTGAACTGAACACTCTCCTCCCTGTCTTGATACCGTCTCTTGTACCGATACTCATTTGAGCTCAAAATTGTTGACTCCAATTGAAATTTTTGAACTTTTTGTCCTAGCTTTCCCCGCTAAGCGCGAATAATCGGCCATCGATATTATCCAATTTGAAGCTATTGTAAAGAATCAATTATGAGGGTATACTCTGATGATCGATCCTTTTTCATAGGTTTAAATAACAGATCAATCGATCCATCGTTTTTGCAAAACACACCACGGTATATCATTCCTGTCGTTACCAAACTGCATTCTCGCCTTCTTCGTGTAATAGGGGTGAGATTTTATGCCATACGGCCGCGTGATGTGGTCAGTGGCGTGGTCAGTTATCGATATTTCCCCATTTGAAGCTATGGCGAAGAATCGATTATCAAGGTGTTTGTTGCGAGCACCCTGTATATTGATCCTTTTCCATAGGTTTAAATGGCACATCAATCGATGTATCGCGAAACACGCCACGCCACTGTTGGTAAATAATCGATTATTAAGGGATAATCTGATGATCGATATTTTTCCATGGGTTTAAATGGCAGATCAATCGATTGATCGCCCTTGCAAATCGCACCACGCCACTGCACGTCATTCCTGTCGTCACTAAGCCGCATTCTCGCCCTCCCCCTCTCTCGTGTAATAGGGGTGAGATTTTATGCCATACGGCTGCGTGACGTGGTTTAGTGGTGTAATGACCTAATGGCTATGACCTCGGTTAGCCTTTCGGCCTTACATGACAGCTTCTGAGCGCAGCTTGCATTTAATTGTTCCTCGCATCGGGAAACTCGCACGTTAATTTTGAATCGCGAGCTTTGGCGGAACTAGGTTACGTCGACCCCTATCAATGTGCATAATCGCAATTGCGCGCCCTTTATCGGTGCTCTCATTCACTCATGCACTTGCCGCACAATTGAACGTATTTGTGCCAAAAGGAACTATGTCTCACGCAAACCCCATGTACATAGTTCCTTTTAGCATAAACACGTCCATTTGAACATATATGATACACATACATAAACATATATATGAACATATTGATGAACATATACTGATGTGGCATATATGATGTTTCTAAAATGAGCCCGAAATATTGGTTGCTTATTGCGAAATTTAGTCCATTTGGGGCGTCTTGAAGCAAAACAAGCAAAGTCCATTTTGCTGCTGAGCCCCCCTACATTATTATTCCTACGTAATCTGGGACTCATCAGAAAAATGGTTTTTCCTGCTTCTGCTGCGAGATCCTTCAAATGGACTACATTTCGCAATAAGAAACCACTACTTCTGGCTCGTTTCTTAAGCATCATATGTGCAATTGGTTTCCCTACGCAGGAGGGTGATTTTATGGAAGAGCCAGAAAAAGTGGTTCCTAATGGCAAAATGCATTCCATCGAGTAATGGATGTGTTGTAAACTGATGCTAGAGTGAAAACACAGTTTGTTCCTTAAAGCGGATGTTCAGCACTTTGGAAAACCAATTAATGCTCGATCGAACATTTGATAATTTCTGGATTTTAGAGCATTTTTTAGAATTTCCGAGCACACCATCAAAGAATTCAGGCGTGAGTTGAATTAAAATAATGGAATTTAATTTCACAATACACAGTCAATCGCAGAAAACTAAAGTTAGCTGCAGAATAGCATGAGATGCGCCCTAACCGCCTTTCACGCTTACTTCATTTACTATTATTTGCCTCGGGTTGATTGGCAACAAAGCGAGATCATTTACAGAGTAGAGACAACTACTGGATAGCGTGGCATTCACAGGCCCTCTAATTTTATGTTTCGCCTGGCATGCTATGCAAACCTCTTAACGTTGTGAGTTCCACCTAATGGGACTCCCGATAATTTTTCAAGGCTCTCGGGAGGTATCAGATGACCTACCTTCTTCAAAGTTGACTCGACCATGATCTCTTTCTTCCTCTCCGCTTTTGTGCACTCCCTCCGACCGTGCGGTGGAATTTCTGTGCCATCGCGTAAAGTATGGTTAATTTACGTAAAACGACAAAACCTCAAATTAAACCCCAGTCTCATAGATATATTACTTGGCCCTGTATCTTAAATTATCGATTACTTCGATGGTTGACAGACAAAGTGACAAAAGTAGGTCTATTTTATTGAAAAATAAAGCCGAAAGTGATACGTACGTGGTTCACACATCAAAAGAGGAGACGAACTAAAGAATGAGGCAGGAGAAAGAAGGAAGGGGAAGAAGAGAAAGGGAGGAGGTAAGAGATGGGAAAATAAAGGGGAAAAGGAAAGTCCTCTTTCCCTCTTTTTCTTAGTTTCGTTTTTCCTCTTCTTACTTTCCATCTTCCTCTCTTTATCTTCCTCTTATATTGTTCTCTTTCTTTTCATTCCTCTCCTCCTTCTTCCTTTCCTTATTCTTTTTCTCCTTTCTCATTTGACATAATACTAACGGTCCCAAGAACCGAGGGCGCAAGATGAAGGCTAGTGCTTCCGGCAAAAAAAGGTTGCATCAAACACATCTTGGCAGCTTTTGGTTAATGATTGGATTGTATTAGGCATATGCTAGGAGTGCTTAATATGAAAATTCCTATAACTATTACACTGTAAATTATCATAGCATGAGGTTATCAAGAAGCAGCAACAATTTTCATGACGATGTTCGCAACAGACTTTACCCTACGTAGTTAAAATAGTAAGTAATATTAATAATTAAAATTTGAGAATTATTTACAAGATTAAAATAATTGATGAGAATATGAGCACTTTAGAATGATTTAGGTCACATAGCAACGAGACAGTACATACGGCACGTAGGTGAATAGGGTTTTGCGCTGTGCGCTGTGTTGAGAAAAAAAAAAGCGGCGAGGGCGCCGTACCAAGAGCAGTGATACAATAGTTCGGCCTTTGAAGTAGTGCGGAGTATCATGCGGAATTGAAGGGGATTTTTGCCGCCTTGCGCTAAACGGGGAGATTCGGTTTACTGCAATAAATAATTGCTGTCGCACTTCGCCAAAACTGCGAATCTGCGTAGGGTGTTCATTGGAGATAAGATGTTCTTGATAAGCTGTCGGTCGATTATTGAATCGTTATCAAACGGTAAAGCTTCGAAAATGCCTCCTTAACAACAATCTTGTTTCTTGTCGCAACAATCTTGTTTCATATCGCAACAATGACCGCGCTCGTCTTGCATTGGCAACACAGCGTAGCAAGTCGATTTTTATTTTATCATCTAAGTTTTTCGATGAAACAAGCCAACAAAAGACTGTAACGTGAGATGGAACAATGGGATTAGCCAGTTTAATTGCGCCTCTGAAACAATGGCACACTTAATTTAGAGAGCCAATTTTCCCGTAAGAAATCAATGTTTGTGGACGAATGTCTTCAAATGGTGCACTAAAAAAAGTACGAGTGACATCGTTCATTTATATTTTTAAGCATCTTGACAGGTGTTTTTGAAGCTAAATGAGGGGCTTGGAGGACAAGGAGCATAAGTGCAGTTTTTGAAAAAATGAGATATCAACGATTTCAAGTAAAACTAGTGCTAATGCATATTCTATGAAAAAACGCTCCGAAATTCTACCTTTCAAGCACTAAAAAGTCAGTTTGAACTTTCTTTCCGCCATAAGGCTACATGTAATCACGAAACTTTAATCACGTTTTCTCGAAATAGCAAAGACTGCGCTTATGAGCCTTGTCTTCCAAGCCCTTCAAATGGTCTTAGTTAGGAAAATAATCTTCGAATTCCCTAAAAGTATGTTCAATGCGTGAAGGTAAATCTTCAGAGAATAAACGTATAATCGATTATACACCAACGCAATCTCATAACTTCGGTTTATATCACGAAATCACGTAATTATACCCTCACCATTAAAACAGTCCACATTGAAGATACAACGTTTTCCTTGATTTGAGCGGAAAAAGGATGATCACGTCAAATAAAAAAGAGGGAGAGAAAAGATAAAAAAAAAATAAAGAAAGAAAAGATCTCTAAAGACGTACGTAGACGCGGAAAAGAAAGAGGAACAATCGAACATCAAGATCAACGCCCGAACATGCTCCGTACAGCGTATAACAAGAGACAAAAAACAACAATTAGATAAAAACAAGTTATGACGTCATATTCGTTGTAGTGCATGCATGATGTGCTGATTGTGAGTGTCGGGTCCTTTTGGGAGGGTGTGAGCGGCGCATCGAATAATCGGCATAAAACGTAACTCTTTCATCGGGACTTAACGATGAGCCTTAGTAATGGTGGTCTCTTATACGAATGAGAGCTCATGCGAGGCTGTGGGTATATTGTTTTATTCTTGGTCCTGTCAAAATGATCAGCAGATTTTGACGGAGATGGAGGTTAATCCACCAGCGGCACAGCGTACAGTGAGGAGAAATGGGTCATTTGGTGGACAGCAACTTGAAAATCGGAGGAAAAAATGAAGTTTTGCTTGACATTTTGCAGGTATCTTCTTGTGAATATGTGGGAATTTTCGAGAGAAATCGCTCATTCCTCCTTTGATTCACAATCTCAAAAAAGTCAAAAAGGCAATGTGATGAAAAATTCGCACGTTCTAGATCTCTTTGCAAAATTAGAATTACACTAACTCGGCATCGATTCCTATGTAATTTTGTTTGTTGAACAGCCATTATAAGTAAACACCTGATTTAGAACCTAAGTAAGATTTTAAACTCGATATTCAAGTCAATTCAATCCATCATGGTTTTAAATTGACCTAAAAAAGGCTTAAATTTTCCTGAATTCAAAAATTATGACATGTACTTGGATCTACATGAGTTGATAATCAAAAAGTCATGTTTTACGAGAAAATTATGTAGGGTTCGAGCATAGGCTGATCAACAGGGACGACGACGTGGGGGAGCGGACGGTCCCCTCCCGTTCGCCCGAAAAAGGAGGAAGAAAAAGAGAAGAAAGAAGAGAAAGAGAGAAGGGAGGGACGGAGGAAAGAAGAAAGAAGGACGCTTACGAAATTGACTCAAACTCCATATTATATGCTTTAAAATTTTGAAAATTTTCTAGGAAGGGCCGCTCAGCGCCCCCCCCCCCCCCCCCCCCCNCGGTTCGCAGGGTCTGGATCCGCCAAGAGTTCGAGCCGAAGAATGTAACAAAGAGCTGGAACGCGTTTTTTTTGTTTGTTTTTTTTTCATCATTCCACAATTTTGAATTTTAGCCGCCACTTTGAGATTGTAAATGAGGGCCAACATTCTTGTTGTGAGACTTTTTCACATTCTAAGGAAAACATCTAGCCACAAGGAAAATTACATATTCTCCTTAAAGTTATTAGTGTTTTCCCACGAAATGAAACATTTTCCCACTGCTCGGCGGCGCGGTGATTAGCGGAATAAATTAGCACGCTCCGAGGCAGCGCAGCGGCTCGTAATAGCGCCGGCAATGACAGCGGCGAGTAGTTGTTTCCGTGAGGATCTGACGTCAATTTCGACCAATCGCAGAGCGTGAAGATTCTGCGCGTCCCCACCAGGACTACGGCGAGATCTCTTCGGTGAGAGAGAGAACATTTTATAACCTTTTATTATTCTCTCGGGACCGCGCGCGCGAAGCGGACGCGGTGCCGCGTGGCGTGGCGTGCGCGTCGCGCCACCGAACAGAAATCACAGCTTTGTTTGCTCCGTTGTCGATGCTACTCCGACTTTTGAACTGTGCTTTTATTTACCGAGGGAGGCTCTCTCCCCGGCCGCTACAAGGTTCAACCCCCGACCTTCACACTGCGTTCTCAGACGGCAGTCTTGCAGAAATGAAAAAATAAAAATAAAACATTTTTTAAAAAAAATCTTTTATATTCTGATAAAATCATTTTCAAGACACTCGATCGACGGGGTGAGGATGGGGAGTTCAAAGTCCAACTTAGGTAATTTCAATTTGTTCGTCCGGGAGATTTCGACGATTTCGCTAGCTGCGAAGCAGCCTCTAGGGGCGCGTATAGCGGCAAGGGGGCAGAGCTCCCAAGTAAACACATAAATGAAAAAAAAATGGATCACAATTTATAATCACTCAGGAAAAAAAATTCGTCTACATATCGTCGGCTCAAAAATCACGAAATTAGGTCCGACAAAAAAATGCGCACTTCGGTAGAGCGGGATTATGAGACTTACGGCTGTAGTGACCGAAGAATAAATCAGTAATAAAAGATAAATTTAGCGACAAGGCACTCCGCTTAAATTGGTAAGTGCACCAATACGACAGGATGCACCTGCACCTTTGCCCGAGCTCAAATTGTAAGAGTCATTCGTAGAAAAACAAGTAACCTGGGACAGGTGAAACAAAATTAAAAGGTTTCGGCCATAAAAGTGTCGAGGCCAAGTGAGCCAGATTTATCGCACGGGCCTTTGTCGGAGCCCGCTGAGAAGGGGGGGGGCGTAACGGGAAAGTAAAGGCCAGTGGGCCTAAAAACTAGCAGGACCAACCAGAGCGTTTTAAATCGTACTGTGATGAAATTGCATACGATCTTTCAATTTTACAAGATTTTGTGGGACTCCAAAGAGCGTGGACCCCAATGGATTTGAATTCGGGCCTTCTTCTTAAACATAATTTTTTCGTGATTTGCATAAAGTTGTGACTATTGGACCCAAATGCGAAGGTTCTAACCACAGAAGCTCCTTGTCGTATCTTTCTTCTCTTTTAGTTTCCTCGGTTTGCTTAACGTTTCTCCGAAAAATGGAAAATGCTGAAATATTAATAGAGACTGTGGATAAGATTTTTGTGAAAGTAAATGAGTGCGAGACAATTTTCACTTTTAAAAATTCAGATACATGTTTTCCACTTCTAGATGTGGTCTATGCCCTCCTCGCTAATATCGCCGCTTCTCTGGGGTAAGGACGTATTGCGATTTCCGAAAGAGCCGTAGAAAAAATGGATCTATGTGGAAAACAGGACTCACGTGGAAATTGAGATTAGCCCTTACACGTTAGAAGGGCGACAATGTAATCCTTATTAAGAAGATCGATCGATGACCGAATTTTAAAAAAATTCCAATCCGCTCATTTGCGTATTACTCGTTTTTCGACTGACAAAAAAGGCATAACTACACATTGCGATGAGCCTGGGATACGTTCAGTTGTATGAGCTACTGGGTTTATCTCAAAAGGTAGTACGCCCCATTGGGCCCCTTGGGTCAACTAGTGATCGCAGAAAATATCCTCAGGAGGAAAATGTCATAAATAGACTGATTGTGAGTTCATCAGAAAGCAACCAACCCACATTTTCGAGAAAGTTGAGTTCAGAATGTTATTTAGTTCCTCTACTTGTGCATTTTCTTCTGCCAAAAATTCAAATTCGAAAAAAATATAAAAGTCTGTGAAAAGAGGGGTTAAAGTTTACTTTCTACATTGAGTCTTATGGAGAAATCAAACTTCAAACCTCTTTCTTTTCAGTTTCAACTTGATGTGGGTTGGTTCCCTTCTGATAAACTTCGGTCCAAATGACGTGTAACGAAATTGTAAAAGTCGCGGTTAGTCACAGAACCTTTCTATCACACATGTACGTACACGATTGAATCATCTATATCGATAATCCTTATCAATCACTGATTGACACAACTCGCATCAAAAAAGTTATTTCAGTCGGTGACGCAACATGATGCATGATGCATCCCTATGTTTTGCAACGATGATTATTGGGTTATATACATTTAAACACCCAATAATTTCCTGCGTTTCAAAATTTTCATGATTTTCTTTTGGTATTCCATAAAAAAGAAAAACTCCTCAATATTCTTGTGTGCAGAATATTTTTTTAATAAACTTCAAGCCGTGTAAAGTTTTCTTCTTTCTCTTCGAAAAATAAAACAGAAGCAGAAATTTCGAAACATCGCAAAGGAGATACGTGATTTTGCACTTATCCATCGATATTTCAGAAAATATTTCGAGAATGGGTCAGTTGCGTCGGTCATATAATCGTGTTTTGATGCTTTATTCTTGTAGTTAAGCTGAAAATAATAAGATCTGTCCAAACAGCAACTTTCTACGTTGAATATTAACCGATATATCACGCTTAGAAAAACTCGATTTATGACGTCATCCACCGCAGTATTACATACCATGTTATGAACTACCGCGGTAGATGACGTCATAAACCCGACTTTTCAATGGACGATATTTCGGAATATTCAACGTAGAAAGTTGCTGTTTGGGGAGATCTCCTTATTTTTAGTTGATCTACAAGAATCAAGCATCAAAACACGACCAGCGCAACTTGCCCATTCACTCAACGTCAACGTACACATAAAGACAAAGCATTGCGCTAGCTAGACTTGTTGGCGGAGCTTATTTTCACCACGGCGAGACGAACATAGAAAATATGGGAATAAATTTGCGAGGAAAATACCTCGACCTTGATTTTCAGTCGGGAGCACGTGATTCGCGAGAGGATCGCGCTCTGATGAAAATCAGAAGTCACCGAGACGGTGCGGTGCTGGATCTACTGCGTGTGTCGAGAGACAAGATCTTGCATTCCAGAAAAGCGACATTCACCTCCGCAGTCTAAGGCTGCAAAGGTCCCAACTTTTTTGCTAAATTTAGGTATTTGCAAATCCCACCCTTCCGGCAGGAAATAAATAAAAAATCGATTAAAGTTATTGTTTATAGAGTAACTCCAAAGTATTAGCATCTTTAACAGTAAAAAAATGTAAACTTTGCGATGCGTATTGCCAAAATGCGCGAACTTCGAATTCAAGTTAAATTTTCACTTGAGGATCCTGAGGTTTTTTGGCGACGAATTTGAACTCAATCCCTGCGTTTCCTAAAGAGGCACAAAAAGGTTTTCCAGTGACAGGATAACTGTCATAAATTATTAACTTAAATTGTAATAACTTGACTCCAGTAGAGAGGGGTAAAATCTTTGACTTGAAAATTTTTTCTTTATGTAGAATTTTTTTTCGTATTTATATTTTTTCGAATGCCAAAAAAAATTCTTTTTTTTAAAAAAAGACGTTCCCTTTTTTTGAAAAAAATTTTTTTAAGTTTTTTTTTCAGTGCAGTGTTTCGATCATCGACAACACCTAATTGACGGTATTGTGGTCATAACAGAGGAAGGATCGCCATACACTCCTCTTTTCTGTAGGAGGAAAAACAAACAGCCTGATGGCAGAAAATCAAGATCATGCATCACACACCATACTTAAACGAGGTGCTGTATGCGTAGCTACCCCCCACTCCAGCGGGCCGGCCGGTCTGGGTGCTCACTGTGACTTGTTAAAATCATAGCCTCAATTTTCCTGCATCATTGCGCCGCGTCAGCCCAAAGACATAAAGACGGAGCACTAAAAGCAAAAAATGAAGCTTCTAGAGCTTCTTTTCAATCACCTCTACTATTGGCTAGAGGATTGGCGGCGAAATCGGGACAAGTTTGAATTCAAATGTAGGGCGGGAACTAATAAATAAAATTGCGGAAACAAAGTATTTTAGGTTGATTTTTGCCCAAATTCAGGTACACACTCATATTTTATTAACTTTAGGTTAGTTTCGGTCCGTCGTCGACCGACTGATTTCATTTGGGAGTAACGTAGATCTAGAACTGTAACGGCCTGTTTGAACCTGCAGAACCACCATAAGCAGAAGAAAAACTAACTTTATCTGAGATTACTGCCTGTTACCGAGCAAAAGTAGGTGTAATATATTAGGACGCAGACCGAACTTTCTTAATATAATCGTTTTAAGCATTTAAAACACGTTTCGAAGAAGAAATAAGGAAAAATCAAGAGGACAAGTTCAAATCAAATTTCCGTTTGCCGCCATGGATTCCCGCGCTCATTTACACACTCACACAAACGCGCAGCGCCGAACCTAGCTTCACTTTTTCCCCGTGCTTTTAGATACGAGCACTCCGTCTTTATGTCTTTGCGTCAGCCTCTCACACGCTTCCAGAAGCCTTAGAAGCTGCTTCAATTTTGCAGATCACGATTGGACGTCGTCGGTTGTAGCATGGCCAGAAAATAAAGCGTTGCCAATTCGTGCACTGATCACCCGCCGAAGTAGACATATTTTTTGCTCTAAAAACCGCACCACAACCATGCAACAATGCTTTCATCAGTGTATGACTCATGGTTGGAAGAGTCCAAAGCAGCATGCCTTGCAAGGTCCATATAATAATATTGGAGAAAATTCCAAATTTATTGTGCGACCAAAATTGCGATTGAAGTGCTTACCTGCGTAATTGCAATGAAATTGAAACGAATCAATTTCAGGCCTATCGCTAGTTGCCTTTTTTAAGGCGGTAATCAGTGAAGCAGAAACTTTTGAGCAACATGAAAAGTAAAAACTACCAACTCAACCTCAATATTGTACATATACATATCGACGGTGAAAGTCGGCAATCACATAACTCGGTTTGCGACGTCGCAGACTTCCTGTCATACTTTATTTGTTAAACGGGAAATTACTCAACGGTAATTCTTTAAAACTGCCGTGATTTTTCTTCTATGTGCGAGGAAAATTCTGCAAAAACTTCAAGGAATCACGTCCATTTGTTCTCCTTTAAAAAAATAACATAGTTGCGGAGATTTTCAGACACCGCAAACGAGTTATGTGATTGCCGACTTGCACCGTCGATATGCTATTCTTAGTATTATTATGTTACCTATACAGCGAAATTGAAGGCACCTTTCGAACGGACAATGCCTAATACCAGAAAGTTTAAATCTTAGTATAAGCATGGAAAGCGATAAAAATGTGTATTTTTCGAATTCATAACTACTCGCGCTCCCCGGTATGTTTTGTTGCCTATGCAGAGAAATTTAAGGCAAACTTTAAACGGACGATACCTACCAACGACAAAGTTCATAACAACGTGCATAATCTTTTGGCGGGATGAATTTGTGTTTTTCGAGTAGAGAACTTTTCGCGCTCTCCGGTGTTTTTGTTGCCGATTTTAAAGACGATTCTCGATTGAGCCCTTCTGATTTTCATCCCTTTAAATTGTGTCTTCGCCAGTATTTGGTGAGATTCCAGAAATACCCTCGTTCCGGTTTCTCCTCCGTAGGAAATCATTCCAACACGACATTGAAAAAAGCCTCCAAGAGAGGCCGCAAACGATCGTCAATTTGGATACCCAGCATTTATTTCAGATTTTCCAGCTGCGGTTCTTTTATTGAGGGTGAAAAATAGTGGTCAAAAGCTCTCTGATGCATGTAATCCTACCTGGCAGCCACAGCATGCATGCGTACAAGTTTTGGCCTCTTTTTAAGGGGAATATTATTGTATGCTAATGATGGTTAATTGTGAATGTAGCACAATGATTGAATCCCCGACGTGTCCTTCATTAGTAAGCTTTCAAAGTCGACATTAAGTCGAGCAAGTTTGGATTCGGAGTCTCGGGCACTGTTTTTATTTTACAGTAACCCCCCCCCCCCCCTTTATACGATTTTAGTGTGTCACCAAAGACAAGAAAAAATGTTTGTTGAATTCCACTCTAAGTCGGGATAAATGAACCCGAGATCATGCAGTTTGGTGTGTGCATGCCAACTTCAGATCGAATGAACTCGAATTCTAATGATCCCAACCTTACTAGTATTTTATTTTATCCGGAACTACCTGTAAGACGAAATTATATTGATGAACCTTTTTATGTGACATCGTCGCGTCGTTGGATTGATTCAAATCAACCTTTTTTCCCACCGAATTGTATCGCAACAACAACTGTAATCGCGCCAGTATTTTAATTTCAGAACCACCACATTTAATGTTTATAATCTCATCAGAATGAGTCTGCTAAGCGGTCACAGAATCGAACGTTTTCTTGATTTTGAAAATTCTGACAGAGGAAAATTGGCCGTTGATCAAGCTCAAAACTACTCCTCACTCGTTTTTTCACGAAACACAACTTGTCCATTTTTCCTAGCCAAATTTTAAGATTAAACCATCAAACCAAGATTTTAAAGGCGCGCGGATCCAGGGAGCCGAATTTTCTCGGTTCTTTCACATAGAGGTGCAACATCCATCGATGAGTCCAAACCGTACCAGCGGCCACTCAAAAGCGCTAAACTTAAGTGCATTCGAGGGTCGTCCAAAAGTATATTTATGTATACGGTGGAAGGACCAACAAAATTCGCCCTCGGCTATTTCTCAGAGAGAGAACCGGACCATGCACCGAGCGAGGCTTTAAATGCTAAAATATCAGTCAACATAAGCAACACACTCATGAATGTCAATACAAGCCTTGATACAACTATTCGCACTCTATAGACACGCGTGTTGCATAAAACAAAATTGAAGGCGTCCATGAAGCAGCGCACGCAGGAGCGAGTGACGCTGAGTTCCACGTATGAAGGGGCAAGACGAAATTCTCCGATAAAAACTTAAGAGAGAGCACAGGAAAAGATGCGTTCGTATCATTTTCGAAAATCAGGATATTACATCGCACCGACACACGAAGTCGTGATAGCGTGTGGCTGCGAGCACTGCCTCCGGGACTAGAATGATCGAATGCCTTCAATTTTTAGTATGCGACACGCACGTCCATAGAGCACGAATAGTTGCATCAAGGCGTTATTACCGATATCATTGTCCTATGCTTGAATATCGATACCGAAGTGTACAGGAAAAAGACCGTATGAAATGACTCGAGCGTTGCCAAAAATCCTCTTCCTCGATTCTTTACCACAGCTTCAAATGGGGACCCTGGTAAAAATTTGCGATTGGAGCTACGTTTCAAAATACCATAGGAGTTCTTACAGCCGACTGAAGAAGGCGATAGAAAATCATGTAGCTGGCTGTAGAAAGTGGAAAAAATCATACGGCCGGGCTACACAAGGCGATGAAAAATTATACAGCCGGGCTATAGTTCCTATTGCCGGGCTTTACACTTTATCACCTGGCTGTTGCTTTTTCGCCATCGGCTATAAAAGGCTATAAGAAATTGTGTAGAAATTCGTGTGCTTTGTAAATCCTTAAGTTTGCACGGAATCACCTTAATATTTACAAAACGCACATTATATTTTCCTTTACTACATATTTTTTTTCATCAATTGAAATGAGAATAATCCATACAGAGGGTGCAAACATTTCAAAGTCATGAGTTGAAAAACGCTGACTCCACGAGATTAAATATGAGAGCCTAACACAAAGCGGAGCGGCGGCGCACTGGCGCCTACAAACCTAACGCATTGCGCAATGCGTGAAGTATCCCTGTTGGGTTTGTAGGCGCCAATGCGCGTTACGCGCTAGCGGCCCACCCGCCGCCGCTCCGCGCCGCAGCGTAACACGGCGCTTGAAGCAACTATTTCACACCGGAGGTATTGCACAGTATCATACGAAATCGAAGGCGCTCCAACATATTAGGAATGGCAGGCATCCTTCAAAAGTACAAAGCTTTCCTTGCAAAATAAATCAAGATACTACGGCCCCAAAAGAGAGCGGTAGTCCAAAAACTCACGAAGTCCTAGCATCCGTAATTAGTAACGTTTAGCATACACTTTATCGCCAGGCTGTTGCTTAATCGCCATTGGCTATAAAAGGCTATAATGAAATTGTGTTACCGGCTATAGGAGCTATTGCAAATCTTACAGCCGGCTGTAGGTCTATGGTATTTTGGAACACAGATTCTACTGCCAATTTTTACCAGGGGATACATCGTTAATCGATTATTCACGCCTCACCATTGGATATGTTCCTTTTCGTTCGTTCAGCCTCCCTCCGTACGTTTCCGTTCGTCACCCGAACGGATTGATCGCGGAGTTGGGGCGACACCGACGCGATGGCCCAGTTGCGAGTGTAAACATCGAGGGTCAATAATCCTTCTGGAAAAGCTGAGAACAGGTGATGAAAGACGCCGAGATCTTGTGCATCGCGACGCGACCCGCGCGCGTCGCGTCGGTGACTCAGGCGCGCGCGGCCGCGGTCGCCGCGATGACTCATGACTCGCCGCGCGCTCGCCGCTCTCCGATTTTCCATCTCGCTCGCACTGCTCCTACCTGGGCACAACCGGGGAGCATGGTGGTGGTGCTAGTATCTCCCCACCTGAGTCCCCCAGGCTTGCCGCTTCGAACCGCAAAAATGAGGCTTTTACTCCATGATCACGCCGCTGGTAAACTTAGGGGTAAACCAAAAAAAGCAAATTACACAGCGGATAACAAAGCTAATTTTCACATAACACGGAAAAAATTAAATGCTGATTTAACAATAAAATTGCTAAAAAGATTTTTTTAAAAAAAAAAATTAAAAAAAGACTGCAATATTTCAACGTAGATTTCACACCAAAAAAATGCTACTTTAACCACTATTGTAAGCTAATTTAACCACGAGGGTGGTTAAAGTAACAATTTTTGGTTGTAAAATCTACATTGAAAAATTGCAGTCACTTCTTTTACCAATTCAATTGTTAAATCAGCAATTTAATTTTTTCCGTGTAAATACTACCGAAACGTTTCGGCTGAAGACTCAGCCTTCCCACCCTTGGAGTCCCACAGACAGCTCTGAGAGAGCCAAAAAAATATTAAAAATATTTGTGTAAACACGTTTAAAAAATGCACATGTTTTATTTTATAAAACACTCCTCTAGATAACAACCGCATGGACTTTAAAAAGTTTATTTTTTCTTGTATTTCCCCAAACACACGCGGTTCGAAGGGGGCAAGGATCGCAGGAGAAAAATTATTTTTTGAAATTCGTTATGTGAAGTTGGAATCCCACAGACAGCTCTGAGAGAGCCATAAAAAATATTAAAAATATTTTTGTAAAAACGTTAAAAAAATGTAAATTTTTTATTTTATAAAACACTCCTCTAGATAAAAACTGCAAGGGCATTAAAAAGTTTATTTTTTCTTGTATCTCCCCAAACACACGCGGTTCGAAGGAGGCAAGGATCGCAGGAGAAAAATTATTTTTTGAAATTCGTAACGTGAAGTTGGAATCCCACAGACAGCTCTGAGAGAGCCAAAAAAGTATTAAAAATATTTGTGTGAAAACGTTTAAAAAATGCAATTTTTTTATTTTATAAAACACTCCTCTAGATAAAAACTGCAAGGGCATTAAAAAGTTTATTTTTTTTGTATAACACACGCGGTTCGAAGGAGGCAAGGATCGCAGGGAAGAAATTATTTTTTGAATTTCGTCATGTGAAGACGAAATTCAAAGATAAACAATGATGACTCGGCAACAGAGTTTCTCTCACGCGCGGATGGCGTAACTATGTGCAAGATCGCCTTCAGTCGCGGCTCGCTCTCTCGATCGTGTTTAATGTATAAAACATGTCCGTCGCTGATAACGTCAGTCCAATACGCAACTGAGAGTCCAACCGTGTGCATCGTGAAAATTTTCGGCAGTTCGACATAAATCGTGAAATACAAAGTGTTGAATAGTGAATATACAAGTGTGTAATAAGATATATTCTTTTGAACTGGTAAGTTATAGTGATTTAATTTTTTTCAAATTTTCGGGAACCAAGGAAAATTTATGTTTTTAAAAAAAAAAAAATGCCGAAAAAATGGGATCGCATTTAGAAAACAAGAACCAGCGTGATTACTGTGTTTTCATAATCGTGAAACTTCTTATATTCTTTTAAAAATACTGAATATATGCACAGTAATATTTACACAATTATTCCTCTTTAAGATGAACAATTTTATGGTGGGATGTAAAAACGATTCGCTATGAACAATTTTATGGTGGGATGTAAAAACGATTTGCTATTTTGGGGGATTTTTTTTTAGATATTATGAGGAAGCAACATTTTAACAACATTATTATTGCGTTGGCTCCTTTCTGCTGGATGCTTTCTTTTTTATGCGTCTAATTTTTTTTTTAATTTCTGGAAACCACGGAAAACTTTTGCGGGCACCGCGAGAAAAAACACAAATTGCTGGATTCTGATGATTCTGGGTCAGAGGGACTTGGGTAATTTCATTGCAACTCTTCAAAGTTTCACTTAACAATTTGTTTGTTTCCTCAAGAGCGGTTAACAATTTTCTTCTAATTTTTTTGGTCTGAATTTTCTTTGAGATTTGATGAAACTATTGTGAAATTTTCATCATAAAACATGAAACTGCTGAATGAACGAAGAGGCCTGTCAAAGGATATGGCTTGTTAGGTGAAATTGTGTTACGTTGCGATGCAATGAAATCCCTCTTCCTGACTATTTCATTTGTGCTCTCAATCTCATGCAGTAATGTTAGGTACGGCATTGCGATACAAAAAATTGGCTGGGAGGGTCTGCTTAGCAGGAACAATTTTCCACTCTGAGTGTTATGTGCCTTAGCTAAATTTTAACTTTTTTAGAGAGCTGTGTCACGTACTAACTTGAAAAAAGGTGTACATGTCCTCTCATTTCAATATAATATTCCCGAAGATTGCGCACCAAACATGCAACGCAGTGGCGAGGCGTGAACGATCGATTATCGATATTTTCCCATTCGAACTGTGTAAAAGAATCGGTTTTTAAGGTGCTCGTTGCAAACACTCTGTTTATCGATCATTTTCCATAGGTTTAATCGGCAGATAAATCGATACATCATAAAGTACGCCACGCCACTGATAGAACGGGAGAAGTGGTGAGCGGAGACATTATTAAAAATTATCTCCATGTCTCCTGGGTGAGTAATTAGTTTCATTGTCGAGTCCCGGTAGAAGGAAATATTATCATGCAAAACTGAGTTATCATTCTAATTGAGGTACGTGACTATTTTCAATACGATGTTTTGCGCATCTTTGTAAATGCGTCTGATTTTAGACAGTCGATAGCCCTTCATCACGTGTAGTGTGAACATTAGCTTATGAAACGGCTTTCTGTGAACTTATTTCATAACTTTAAAAGCATGCTTTTGAGGATTTGGTGAGACGTTATCAGTGGGCACCAACTATCGACGCAAAAGCAACCTTTATTATACAGCTTGGAATAATGTAAAAAGGTACTCCTCTGTATGCCGAGGAAAATCGAGAGGGAAAAGTAACACACAAAAATATTGAAATTTTAAAAATAGATATTAATACTTAAGATTTTTTTAAAAAAAAAATGAAAAAATTAAGAACAATTTTAAGAAGTCAGTAGAACTTTCAGACATCTTCTCGAAGCTACTCCGTCTGAACGTTTCAAAACGTACTTAGCACGCGCACGCAACTGAGCGTACTTGGCTTTACCTACTCGCAAGTTGACTGAAAAACGTCTCTCGGTTGCGGTTTATTACTTACTTCCCTTATTCATTAACGGATGTATGTCGTACATCGATAATTTCAGGAAATTGTCATCATATCGCAAGAAAAATTCACGAAAAGTTTTAAAGGCATTTCTAATTGTATCCAGGTGAATCATAGTCAACTGAAAATTTGCAACGCTGCAAAGCTATTGAACCCTCCTTGTTCTCACCCTATATATTATTCATCTACTTCCAATGAAAATGTTTGCAAAAAGCTGTCTCCCCGGCATTGAAAATTGACGAACGGGTGCGGGGAAGAAATAGACAAAGTTATTCCGCACTTAAGTTTGGCAGTGTTTGAAACTGCGCAGTAATTTTCTCGCGAGGTTCCCTCTTCCTCCCGTTTCCTCAGGTTTCCCATATTCGATGTGTCGCAATTCCCATTTGCAGAGAGAGCTCGGACAAAATTTGGAAACTTTAAACGCTTATAGCTCCGCGTTTATACAAAACTTTGAGATTCTAAAAATGGTTTCATTGGTTTCCTCGTAAAATTTTCAACTACCGTATGAGCGCACATTGAAATTCAAGATGTGACGAGATAAACATCAAAATTTGCGGTTTTAGTCAAAAAGTTTCTTATCCGACCTCTCTAATTAACTCGATCCACTGTGCGTTGTAAGAACGCAGCGTTCAGATCGTTCTCTGAGGATGCCACTATTCCGACGCGAGGGTAGCTACTTCTGCCTACCTTCGAAATGAAGGCGAAAGATAACGTGCGCCATGAAGCGCAGTTCTCTCCCTCAATCTAACGGTTAGGAAAAAGCATGACATTAGACGTCTGATACATTTTTAATTGGGCAGTATTTTCAATTGCTTTGTCTTTTTCTGTTTCAGATAAGCACTGAACAAGAGTTATAATGATGGATCCCGAAATTCAACTATCATTCAAGATCTACCTAGATATGGGGGATGATTCCAATCCGGAAGTGAGACGATTTGGGATACCCCAATGCAACGTCACCAACTATCTTTTCTTGAAGGATAAGATTCGTGCCATGTTTCCACCCCTGAGGAATAGCACGAGCAACTTTAAAGTTAGCTGGAAAGGTAAATATCTCACTAAAACTGTTTGAGAATTTCACTCGAAGAAGATTTCAAAAGACTTCTTTTGAGTTTGAAGATCAACGTCGCGTCATTCAGAGAGTTTTTTTTTTTTTTTTTGAAAAACGAAGCATAGAAAATTAAAAATTAAAAAGGACTTTTTACGAGAAAAACATTTTCAGTGTAGACTTGTAGAGCCAACAAACTCCGCACAACGGCCAGGAGGGGATAGGGGGGGGGGGGCTTTCATTAGTATTTGTGATATATAGTACTCCTAAAGTCTTTGACTTCGGAACTATTTGTCGACCAAGCCCAAATATTCATTAATAGAGCCCCTTCTAGTCTTGTACAAGCTTTCCTTATGGGGGAAAGGGAATGCGGCGTTGTAGAGTAGTAATTTCATTTGGACGATTTTCGCAAAAGTGTGCGGAGACGTCCTCCTCCCAGGAGGTCGCGATGCTGTTCATCTTTCATAGCCTTTGAAGAACATTTATAAATTTTCCTCTTTTTTCAGATGACGACGGTGATCTCATCGCCATCACTTCAGACGAGGAGCTGCTGATTGCTCTGACTGAGATGTCCGGGCAGGAAATAAGAAAACTCTACGTTTCTATACTTCCTAACTCTGTGGATGAGACCCAATTCCCAAGGGGCCCTGCCAATGTGGCCAATGGGACCCAACATGCCAATGTCGTGTGTGATCACTGCGCTGGGCCAGTGCAAGGCTACCGTTACAAATGCATCCAATGCCCTGATTTTGATCTGTGCGCCAACTGCGAGATGAGGGGCGCACATTCTGATCACTTCATGATCAGACTGTCTAACCCACTACCTCTGGTGAGTCATTTCTTTTATTTAATTTCTACTGTCCTGAGATGGTCCTCCTTGATATAATGCTTTATCCATTTGAGGAAACCAAACAATTCATATTCTAGGGGGGGGGGATTCTTTACAGCGAAATGTTTTGAAATATTTTTTTTTCTTCTTCGGTATTTTCTCCCTGTTTTGGGAATTTTCTACATAATCAAGGAAATATGAGCGACTTATACCTATCTCACCTTTGTTTGGTATGTAGAGAGTGATAGCTGTACCTATCCTAAAGAATGGTTTTGTGGTTTAGTAGTAATAGCAAACGATCTTCTGAGTTAAACCAATTTTTTCATTCATATCTAATGGACTTTTTAATAAATTTGGCAGTCAAACGTAAACAAACAACTGAGACCCAAGCAACATGTCTTTGGACGCATGCATAAGAGACACTCTTTCTCCCACGCGAGAAAAATTGAACGACATCAGATGCAAGATATCAGCTTTCAGAAACTGCATCGAAAGCACCACAACCATGCCAAGAAGCCTAGTGTTTTGGGACGCATGTACAAAACACATTTCTTCGCCCCTATTGAGACAGAGCTGTATAAGATGCACGGCATGGATTTTCGGAAACCATACCACAAACATCACGACCCTACCAAAAAGCGACGTTTTTTGGGACACATGCATAAAAGGCATTCCTACTCTACACCCGATAGACAACTGTTTGAGATGCAGGACATCAACGCTTACAAACCACATCATAAGCACCATGATCGTACTAAAAAGTTAAACAAAAAGAAAGGGGCAAATATTTGGGGTCCAAACTCCAGCAGGAAAGTGAGTAAAAAACCAATGTTCGGTTACCCCCTACAGTACATAGTTATCCTCTCCCTGCTGAATACCTACAATGCTGTCAATATTTTCCTGCTCTCAATTGACCTGGTTTAGCTTGCATACTTACCCTGCACACGTTTTTAATGCCTTTTTCGTCGTAGGAACTGAAAAGTGAGGGTGTTCTTCGAAAAATTGCAATTTCATCACATTTAGCAATAAAATCGCGATTTTATCAAACGAAAAATTTTGATAAATTGAGGTAAAATTTCGATTCATCAAACAAACCCTAGTAAAAATTGGCAGTAGAAATGTTCCAAAATACCATAGACCTACGGCCGGCTGTCAGATTTCCGATAGCTTCTTTAACCGGCTACACAATTTCTTATAGCCTTTTATAGCCGAGATAAGCAACTCACAGTCAGGCGATAAAGTGTATGCTAAACGTCACTAATTACGGATGCTAAGAGTTAGTGAGTTTTTGGACCACTGCTCTCTTTATGGGCCGTAGTATCTTGATTTATTTTGCGAGGAAAGCTCCGTGCTTTTGAAGGATGCCTGCCATTCCTAATATGTTGGAGCGCCTTCAGTTTCGTATGATACTGTGCAATACCTCTGGTGTGAAATAGTTGCTTCAAGCGCCGCGCCGTGGCACGCTGCGGTGCGGCAGGCGGGCAGCCAGCGCGAAACGCGCATTGGCGCCTACAAACCTAACAGGGATACTTCACGCGTTGCGCAATGCGTGAAGTATCCCTGTTAGGTTTGTAGGCGCCAGTGCGTCGCCGCTCCGCTTTGTGTTAGATTCTAATATTTAATCTGGCGGAGCCAGCGTTATTCTACTCATGATTTTGAAATGTTTGCACATCCTGTATGGATTATTCTCGTTTTAGTTGATGAAAAAAAATATGTATTAAAGGAAAATATAACGTGTGTTTTGTAATATTAAGGTGGTTCCGTATCAAACTTAATGATTTTCAAAGCACACGAATTTCTACACAATTTCTTATAGCCTTTTATAATCGATGGCGAAAAAGTGTAAAGCCCGGCTACAGGAAGTGTAAAGCCCGGCTACAGGAAGTGTAAAGCCCGGCTACAGGAACTGTAGCCCGGCAGCATAATTTTTTAACGGCCCGGCCATATGATTTTCTCCGCATTCTACAGCCAGCTATATGCTTTTCTGTAGCCTTCTTTAGCCGGCTATAAGAATTCCTATGGTATTTTGAAACGCAGCTCTTATCACCAATTTTTACCAGGGAAATTTTATAGGGGATAAAATTGCGACAAGATCGAGGATAATCGCTCAGATGATGATCCCAGCGGTTTATCGCCGAACAACCGTCAAAAAATTGCACCTTCATTTCAAAATATCGCGATTATCGTTGAAAAATACTACTCGGGTGCCGCATAGTGACCGAGTCAATCAAAGAGGTTGGACATAAAATTTATGATTAAAACTGCAAATTTTGATGTTTAATTCGTCACCTTTAAAGTTCAAAGGGGGTGCTTTTGGAGAAAAACTTTACGAGGAAACCAATATGGAACCTCAAAGTTTTTTATAAACAGAGTTGTAAGCGTTTAAAGTTTCCAAACCTTTTCCGACCTCTCGTATTGACTCGATCCACTACGTGCCGGCATGAGTAGCGTTTTTTTTTATTGATTTATTATTTTTTAATGATTTTTTTTTAATTTAAATCAATGATTGTTTCCTCCAGCGTTCCCACTTCACGAAGGGACTCGCTCACCGTTTGGCTAAGATGTCCCGGAAGCATGAGAAGCGGGAGGCTCGTGGATCCCGCCACTGTCGGTTCGACGAGGACCCGCATCGCGAGCGTCGAACTGGCCCTGAGGGATGCCCTGCGAACGCATGGTTCTCGAACTTCTTGGCGCAGCTATCTGAAATGGGAGTGACCGGCTCCGGACAACCTGAGACCCCTGGCCAAGAGCCGCAGCATGAACCCCAACAACATCAGCAACACCAACAACCGAACCAACAGCCCCCGCAACAAGGTCAACCCGGGAGACAGTATCCGGATTATCCCAACTGCACTGCGATCTCCGAACTCGTCAACGGCATTGTGGATTCTTGCTTGACTAATGTTGGACCGATTGTGGAAAAATTAGGTAAGTGCCTGATTCAGGTAATACTTTTTTTTAATCAATCTATTTGGGCCGCGTTAAGCAGGAAGGAACCAAGCCACATCAGCTATTGCCAAGCAAATTCCTTAAACTTTTCGAAGAGATCCGCACAAAAGTTCTCTCGTAAAAAATTAAATTACCCGGTTAAATTTGGCAATGGCTGATGTGGCTCGGTTGCTTTCTACTCAACGCGGTCCATTTATCCAAAAATTTGTTTTCGGTAGAAAAAAAAATACAACATTTAACTACTCCCCCCCCCCTCCACCCTAGACAATCAGGCATGTTTTTAAGTAAATATGCAAAAATTTCTAAGAAACATTAGAATTACCTCAGGAGCTATTCTCACTCGTTATGATGGGGTCTAGTACGATACCAGGGTGCCTACGAAAATTTAATTATGGATTTGCCCCATATTTTCCTGATATTTTCGGAGAGATTCCCTGATTTTTTGCCTGCATTAATTTGACACTCGTTCGACTGTAAAAATCAACATATTTGGTGCGTTGAATCAAAAGTTTGAAAATCGCTTGAAGCACCTAAAATTCCTGATCCATGACCGATTTTCCTGATATTTCCTGATAGCATCGAATTTTCTGATTTTTCCGGTTTTTACTGATCGTAGACACCCTCGATATTCAATATTTACAAATTGGAAGAACATCCTCAAAAAGGTCGCAGCAACTATGACTGACAGTACCTACTTCGTTAAAAGTGAATTGTTGCAAAACACACGCAACCGACCAAAAGTGTACATACATACATGCATATCAAGCCGCTACCTCAGCGCACTAGAGCGCTCTGCGACTCCAAATCGCCATCGGAATCGATCCTCCCACAAATCATCGGGCAAATTACACCGTCTGATTTCCCCCTCCACTCCCCCCCGCCAACCTTTTACTGGACGTCCACGCCGCCTTCTTCCAGGAGGAACCCAACCAAATACCTTTCTGGCCAAAATTGTAACTTTGATAAAACTAATTCATGCTTTTTCTATTTTCAGTGGACCCTATGATTAACCCTCCTCATCTCCGAGGCAAAGTTCCTCCTCCGCAGCCCGCTCAAACTTCGGAAAAATCAGGAGAAAAACCAAAGGAAAAAACTGCTGAATTCATGGAGCCGCCGATAATCGATCTTGAATTCCGACTTGGGGACGAGTTGCTCGGCTCTTTCTCGACTGAATCTTTCAAGACTTGTGAGAAATCTAAAGGGACTCCGTCTGAGTCCAGCAATCAGATGGACCAGTCATCAGACAGTGGTGCCTCTGACAAGGAAAAGAGATCAGAAGATGACGGGAAAAAGCAAACGGAAGCTCCACAACCAGCTCCCACCCAAGATGCACCGCCCAGCATCCCACGGGATCAGTCAATGGAGGTCGACGGCTGGACTGTTTTGACATCAAGTGAGTCAACTACCCTTTTTTTAAATTCATTAGCCTTTCAATTTTCCAAAGCAGGGTGTTTTGTTTTCTTTCATTTCGGAAAATCCAGATGGAATCCTGATTTTTGACTGCTAAATCTTGATTTCATAATTTTTCCAAATCCTGATCAAATCCTGATTATTTGTGGAGAAAAATTAGGCGAACATAACTTCACAAAAATAGCTCGATAAAAAACTTGTCGACGGCCGACTTTTCTCAAATCCTGATTTTACGACCCCGATTTTTCCTCAAATCCTGATGAAATCGGGATTAAATCCTGATTGACCTCAAATCCTGGTGGAGTCAGGAAAATCTTGATGCTATACACCCTGCGAAGTCAAAATGAAATATAATACAGGGTTGCCACAGAATTTGGAAAATTTGATTCTCTGACACATTTTGGTGAAATTCCCTCGCAGTTGAACAAATGCTAGACTGTTGAAAATACACACAGTAAAAGCTTGCCAAGTCGAACTATAGTTAAGACGAAATGCCGATTAAGTCGATTTTTTTTTCGGTAGTAGTTAGAAATAGTTTTCAGGCAAAATTTGTTGTTCGAAACGTCGAATCCACTCGAGAAAGCGAATAAAGGTTACTGAAAGATTTTTCCCTGACACTTCTGTCATTTTCCCTGAAATTTCCAGGTTTTCCCTGACTTTTTAAAATTCCCTGACATTTCCCGGTTTTCTCGTATTCCCTGACTGTGGCAACCGTGGAACAGAATACCTAAAGGTTCTTAATTAAATCCAACCATCCTCAAGAACCTATAGACAAAGCTTCAAGAAGAGATCCTTAGTAGAAAGAAAAAAAAATCTACAGTCATTAAAGACGTTCCAAGAAGTAAATCACAAATTAATACTGAGACAGAAAAGAACAGCTCAAGAAAAAAAGTGGACCCACCCAAAACTGGTCAGGCAACTTTTTTACTGAGGATAATGTATCTACTTTCCAGATTGAATAGTAAATGAGAGTTGGGCAACAGAAGCAGGTTTCAATCATGCAGCCATCAACATGAAATCTCTTGCAGATCTAGAATATATCACTTCCACTACCCATTGCGCTGTTTTATTGTAAAGACTGAGAATTCCACATTTAACTTCTTATTATTTTTAGTAAAATTTTTTAATAGTGCAGGGGTGTAGTACCTATAACTTTTCTCGCATTAAATTTGGTGAAAACACCAAAAAATCCATGAAAGGTTTAAAATATCATTTATCCAGAGATAAAAAGCTTTTTGCAGAAAAAATCTGAAAAATTCCTGGAGGTTTAGTTTAATCCGTACTTTCAGAAAATAGATTCAAAAAAATTTGAGCTGCGGTGTAACAACCGCCATCTCTTTCATCCGGTTTAAAGTTTACAACATTGTTCATTTCGAATTTGGAAAGGGACCACTGATATACAGAGAAACATTACTGATAATCTTATTAAAAGTACACACTATAGGTAGAATATTCAGAAATTTCGACTTCAGTGTGGAGACAACCTCTTTATTTACGAAACAGTATATCTCTTTGTTTTGCTTCCTGTTACTTTGCTCTTGCTGTTGAATGTTTCTCAAGATCAAAAATTTTAAAATCCAACTTCTTTTTTTCAGGCATTCCTCCAGAAACTGCTTCAAAGGCAGGGCCATCATCTGTCACAGAAACTACTAGCACACCAAATCAAACTCCATCTGCAGAAAATCAACCTCGAGTTGTTCCAGTTACTGCACCTGTCGAGAACTTGTATCCGAGTCTTTCAAGCGAAATGAGAAGTCAAAGTGAGTAAAACTGAATTGGTTTTAAAATTTACAGACAATAAACTTGACAGTTTCTTCACCTGACGATTTATAAAAAATCAAAAAGCTACGGAATCTTGCCGAATATGATCCTCTCTTATAGATTTTAATTTTAAAGACTGATAAAGATAAAGACTGAGTTTGTGCGAAGAATTTCAAATCATCCATTGATTCGAGTATCGAACAGATTTCAGAATTGTTCTTTCACACCTGATGCAGGACAAGATTCATACTTTTATTATAATGCAACCACCTCACTGAATTGGTTTTAAAGATACTAAAACTTGAAATATACAAAATTTACTGACTTGTTGTTAATATTGCACATTCATAAATTATCTAAATAGTGAAAGTTTCAATCTATGGTATGGTGTTGTCCTCTTAATATTTTTTCATTATGATATCAATGCTTGCTTGTAGTATTTTTTTCCTTTTTCAATCATACGATACAGTACATTATTTTATTATTATTATTATTTCAATTTTGAAATGTATTTTATTTCTTCCCAGATCCAAAAGTGAACGAGAGTCTAGACAAAATGCTGTCCATGGGCTTCTCAAACAACGGAGGGTGGCTCCTCAAATTGCTTGAGCAGTGCAACGGAGAAATCGAAATGGTTTGCCAAATGCTGGAACCGGTGGTGAAACAGAACCAAAAAGCTTGAACAGATAGAATTAGTAATCTCATACTGACCTTTAAGAGCAAATTGTTGTTCTAATTATTGAGTTTTATGCAAAATGACTTTATGATTATTATTATTCAAGAATTGATACTGCGTTTATAACTTCTTACTATTTATTTTTAGAAAACATAGTGGCTGTTTCAGGAAATGGTGATATTATTTAATAAAATTTAATGGCAATTAGTTTTGTGATATTTATTTTACTCTTACAGTGATTACTGAAAGCCCTGATGCAAGTTTTTCATTTTAATATTAACTTTTGATGATGATTAGAGTGTCATCATATTCTTGAAAAGTTGCACTCTTTAGCCTTCCTTCAAGCCACGATGTTGGTTCGAACTCCTTTGAATAAATATAATAGGAGTAGAGATTTTGAAATTCCGTACATTTAGTGTTTCACCAACAATGTTCTACTCTCTCTTAGAATATCAGTTGCGTAAAGATTATACTTTTGACACTTAAAGATAACAGTAAATTCATAAAATAAAAAATAAAAAAAAATAAAAAAAAAATTATAATTAAGTAAATAAATAAAGTTCAGTGATTTTCTGATATTAAAACAACTGAACTGAAATCAATAGCCAACAGAGATGACAGGTCAGCAGTAATGAGAGGAATTTTATTTTAAGTTCATTGCAGCTGCAAAAACATTTGTAAATATGACTTGAGATGAGAGTGCAATAAATAACTCTTTCTTGTTTTAATATAGTCCAACTTCATTCAGATTTGCACACAAATTTCCCAACAACTTTAATGAACGTGATTCGATGGACGCTATATTTTGTGTCAGAGCGACATGTAATATATAGCATTGATTGGTTCCAGCCATTCGTCATTTTTCTCAAATTTTGAGATTGCAGTTCTGTTGGCAGGATGAATTCACTTACTAATTTTGACAAACAAATTCATCGTAATAAAGGCGCAGTTTTTTAGAGGAAAAATATTGCATTTGAGTGCAGTATCGATGTCAGTATCGAATGCGATATTTGTCCTCTAAAAAACCACATTTTTATTACGTTAAATTTGTTTGTCAAAATTGGTAGGTACGTCAATTCTTTAGTCTCCTGACAACAGAATTATGATCTCAAAATTCAAGAAAAATGATGAGTAGCTGAAAAATGAAACCAATTGATGCGATATATCGCATATTGTTTTGACACAAAATATGACGTCCATCGAATCACCTTAAACAATGAAGGCTGAATACTTTTCCATCTTGATACCAATAGAAGAGACTTTAAGAAAATAAATTCAATTTAATAACAAATTAACAATTCATACAATTGATTTGTAAAAGATAAAGGCACAACAGAAGAATATGATTCAGTAATTCATCAATTGTGAGAACAGAATGCACTGGAATCTCTCGTAAGTTAATTGTAACTCTAAAATTATCAAAATTAATAAAAATTAAGTATTAAATGCCTTTTTTTTTTGTAAAAAAAACTTAAAAGTAAATAAATGCTAGGTTAAAATTAACTTACTGGTGGTGATACAGTGTTTCGTTAATTAGGAACGATTAATCTTTGGAAATATAAAAGAAACAAATTTTACTTGCAATTCTGTTTCACGACTTACATTAAAAACCGGTTATAATAATAATTTTGTTAGGCAAAATCTAAATAAGTTGAAAGGTACGAGAAAGGAGTGTTTAGGATACATTGATAAAATGACTAGAGAATTCTTTATGGAAAGTAGAGAAGCAATGAGAGAAACTCTCGTAATCAATGATATTAAGGAGGATTGCTATGAGCAGTCAGTAGTTTTTTTTGCTCAACATGTGCAACGAGAAAAACACCTTAAGATAAAACGTTGTCCTTCAAATTCTGTGAGAGTAAATGTAACTTTCAATAAAATACCTGCTAAGAATGATGAAAGCCAGTGAAAAGCCGATGAAACGTTCTTTTACAGTATCACTCTGCACTAAATTATATGTCTATCTGTCATTCTAGGTTGATGGTCTTGTATTTACTGCTAATTTTCAAAATTTAAATTCCAATAAAAAATACCGCAATAATAAAAATTAGTGTTTTGAAATTAAGCGTTTTCTCATTCAAGTACATTGAATGAATCGAACAGCCTTGCATTTTCGAACTTTATTTAACAATACTCATCACGCCGGGGTATTCAGAGCTCCTTTACCAAAGAATACTTCAATCACTCAAAAGGTTTGAAAACTTCAAGAAGTGTCTTGCCTGATCACATAAACTCATTTGTTCAAAAAATAATTATTTGTAGGCCTTACATTATTCGATCTTGATGGGAATTAAAATATTATTTCATCATGAGTATAAAATTCATAACTTAAAAAATTTAGACAAGCTGCATGCAAAAAGAATGCGAGGCCTTGCAGTGTGAAAATATCATCATTTGAAAAGGCAGTAAAACTAATGATTGAGTATTGGTAAAAAATATATGCGGGACAAAATAATCCAGAAAAGTTTTACCTGTATCTTACAAAATTTAGAAAGAAATTGGTCTCCTGTTATGACGGTATGAAGACAAATTGTAATCAATTTTCCATTAATCAATCTATGCCTATTTGTAAATAGAGTGAGAACTGATGGGATTTGGTTCTCGAGACGGGTTTTCGAGTTGTGTTAAAAATATTCATTTTTTAAATAAAAGCATGGAGAGCAAGACAAAAAGGAATGTCTCAAAGGTGTAAACCTAATTACTAAAAGCTTAAAATAATAATAAAATTATAAAAGAAAAATAGAGAAAAACCTAGGTGCCGAGATTCACGATTTTCAATAATTTATGAGATGAGGAGAAAATGAGGAGTTTCAAGCTTACTTGAAACAAGAGGACTTAAAATAGAATTTTCGGCCTTAAAATTAGTTTTTAAAAATATGCATAGAAAAAAAAGCAAAAATAACAAGACAGCACATCTAACAAAATAAAAAAATTCAGTCGGACTTAAACACCTGAAAACCATTACGGAGCAATGCTGACAATGGAAGGTAAATTGATTCTGCGACACGAAAATTTCCACCCAAACATTGTTGAAAAAAAGATTAAGCGTTTGTCTTTGGTAGAGAGCTTGATTCAGGATAATTTCAGGATTTGTGTTTCTTTGTACTTTTGGGAACATGAAAAGAAATTATGAGTAAAGCACTGTTACCTTAGACACCATCAAAAGGAATAGTGATGCAATGTTTAAGAGGTTCCTGAAGATCCACCAACATCAGAGGGTGAGTCTTTATCCAAAACATCAAACTCGGTGACATACTTGCTGCTTTCTCCGCTACTGGATTTAGGTCGTTCATCGCCAGACTTTTCATCATCTGATGGGAGGGAAAAAGAGTGTATCATCAAGAATTCTAAATTTTTACGAAGCCTATCTAGATTCCAAAAACGGAATTTTAGGTAATTTCAAGGAAAAATTCTAACCAATTTTTCTGCAAACTTGGCAAACTAGTAATTAGACTTAATTTTAGAAGAATTGACCATTTACAGTTGCTTTTTGATGGAAGATCAGGCTTCATTATTGGCTCGCTTTGAATTTCCAAATTGAACACCTGAAACAAAGCGCTGGGGATTCGGTAGCCCGTTCTAATGCAATTTTCGGTGCTGAATCCGAAAATAACTTCAGTTTTTCCCCCAATTTTCCGGTAAAATTGAGATTTTTCTTAGAAACAGGTTTTTCCGATGCACATCCTATTTTCTGAGTTGCTGGACATTGGTGCATTACAGAAAAAAACCAAGGTCATTTGCGGAAGCAGCAGCCCAAAATATATGGGTAAACATATGTCGCAGGCTTAAAAAAATGTGCCCCATATGTCTGGTGTTATCTAAAATTCTGGCAGTGAAAAAGCAAGGAGTTACCTTGGAGTGGTAAAATGTACCAACTAGTTCCTAGTTTCAAAATCTTCAATGCCCAAAGATAAGATGTACTAATGGAGTTTTTCTTACCTGAATCACTCATGTTCCCATCAGACTTTCTACGTCTTAGCATGTGATAAAAATACTCATGCCCTAAAAAAACAGGGAAATATTAGTAAACAAATTAAACTGAAAAGCTAGAATAAATGGTGTCCTAAAACTGGTGATAGTGTTATCCATTGTAGTTTTTACTTGAAAAGCATCAGATACGCTACATCATCAATTTATTTTCATGATTGCCAATTCAATGCAAACCGCATACATAATAGGGGGAAAATAAAGAAATTAGCAGAAATAACTACCAAAGCTGAAAAAATCTAAAAGGGTTGTGATGCAAATAGTGAAAGATATTTGGGTAAAATGTGATAGAACTGACACATAAAAAGAGTTTCAACTGTATGAAGAAATATGCACTTGGAACTAAACATGCTTTGTGACCAGATCTGCAGAGAGGGACCTTACATTATGGAAGACGATTTTCTTTTCCTTCTTGCAAATGCTAGAACCACGTTTTCCTACAAGCTAAGGATTTTCGTCTTGGAATTTTAGGACATCTCCTTCAATTTTTGAGAGTTTAGGATCGAAATTACGCCAAAATTTTTGGATTTTCATCTAAGCAAAAATTAAAGAAAAATGTTCTCCCAGAGGATAAGATCCCTTTTCATACTGCCGCACTAAGGAAGAACGCTGTATGAACCAACAGGCGTTACCAAATTTCCTCTGTTAAAATACGAATTTTCAGGATACTCTATGAATAGCTTTCCTCCCATTTTGTCAGAGAATTTTACTCTGACAAAATTACTGGTTACATCTAAATCATCTGAAAATTTCAAAAGAAAATATTTTAAACTCCAATGCTCCTCAGTGGCTCATATGTCCTAACTTCTTAAGAGCTCAAGTTTGTAGGTGAATAGGATTTACCCTCTGCAACATAAAAAGATGTTCCGTGCTGAGAGTATACAGTATGTTTACATTAAGCTCAATACACTTCTTTTGAACTTTCCCTGAACAATACAATATAGAGGGTTTTTTCTCCTTCTCTTTTTAGAATTGATAACTCCAAAAAATCTTGTGAGCTCTGTATGAGTTTTGTATTTCTCTGATATGTACCAGTTGCAGTGAGAGTTTCATGTAGGGAGCCATTCAACTTGTGACACTACAAAAAAAATATTGTATAAAATTCTCAGCATTTTCCTGATATACTGGGATCAAGACTTTCGACCTCAGAATTATCTTGCATTAAAACATTTTAAAACCTACTTTATTAAATATTGACGGTAAAAATTTGAATGACTCACCATGATCATCATCATAGCCGTACAAGCGCCAGTAAGACAGAGAAAAAATAAACACAATGCAGAAAAGGTTGGAAGAAACACCCACGATGGCAGAAAATATTGGCCAATGAAACATCACATAGCGAAGACCACGGAGGTGAGCCATGATGAAGAGAGAGGCGCTGTACAGCTCAATGTGTCTGGACTGAATTTCAACGTAAACATCTGTCACCGGATGACTCTACAGAAAAAAAAAGAAGAAAATAATAATAATAAAAGAATCCATTTTGGAATTGTTGAGATTCGTAAATTTATAGCTTTGAAACGATTTCTTTTTTTTAAAAAACAAAAAGCCACTTTTAACCATTTTAAACCAAAGATTTTTAAAGTTTCACTTTATTCATTTCAATGTTTTCATTTTAGGATTGTTGAGATTTGTAAATTTTTAGCTTTGAAACATTTTTTTTTTTAATTTGTAGCTTTTTTAATGAGTTGGTTGAGAGGGGACTCAAGTTTGACTCTCCTTTGAGTTGTAACGCCGGAAGAAGTCGGGGGAGCCGGCCTCAGGCTGTGGACGTTCAGGACGTAATATGAATAATAATAAAACTTAGCGATGGCATGGATCAATTACAAAAAAAGCCTTTGACAGTGTACCACATTCTTGGATCCTAAGGTCCTTACGAATGATAGGAGTCAACCAAAAAGTGGTAAGTGCCCTTACAAGCTCGATGCAAACTTAGGCTACCCGACTTCAAGTGAACATAGATGGGGAATCAATATCAATGGAGCTTATGGCAATCAAAAGGGGAATATACCAAGGAGACTCTCTATCGCCTCTTCTATTTATCATCTGCATGTCACCGTAATCTTGTATGCTTAAAGTGCTCATTGTCAGACGAAGATATAAGGTCCAGAATCCAGAGACAGAAGTAAGTACATCATTTATTCTTTGTAGATGATCTGAAACTATTAGCCGGTGGGGAAGAAGACCTAGAAAAGCAGTTGAGAGAAGTTACCTGATGTGATGATAGTCCATCTTTCTTTTTCCCAGTTCTAATGCAATCTTAAAAGTCTTCAAAAAAAAGGAGGAAAAAAGATAGAGCCAAAATAAAATAAGTACCTGATCTTCTTCATAATTAGAATAAAGCTCTAGATTCAGTGTTTGTTTCTCTTCAATGGATCCAAAAATTAGGAATGGCGACATAACGACAGTGGATAAAAAGTGCAACAATGGACTCCGGTAATGAAGCATAGCAGAGCGACAGGATTTGGAGGCTGGGAATTGATTCTTGTCTACCATAAGTGCACAAACCATGAACATACCTGAAAATATTAGAGGCAAACAGATAGCGCCTGAGTTCTTAAAGGACACCATAGTTTCAAACATGAAGTTCAATTAACCTGGAAAAGTACTGGTGCAATGCTGAGGTCTCTTTCATATAGTTTTGTTTCTTAACTCTCAAAACTAGTCCGCAGCAACTGGTGGTATGTATAGAGGTGCAACTTTAGATAGAGAGCTATTGGAGGCATAAGTCCCTGCTGCTCGATTGTTTATCCTTATCGAGTGATCCCAATTGATAAATCCCTACCTCAGCAATGCTTTTTATTGATCAAGGTCATTTGATAACGATTCAACAATCGACCCGCAGGCTTTGCATGTGTTACAGGCACATTCTGATTTTGGGCCGATCGCAACATGCCTAGACAGATTACATCAGCCCAGGCCGATTTGAAAACGCTCATGATTACATCAGCAGTTCAAAATGAATCCACCCGGGCCTACATGTATTAAAATGATTCCTATCTGCTAACATGATCAAGAGCATCTTCAAATCAGCCCAGGCCAATCGCAATGTGCCCCTAACATATGCGCAAAAGGCCCTGAGGAGCACTTGCCAAGACCTAATCTCATCAACACACAAGTACTATTTTGAGTCAGTTTGTTTTCTATTATTGATCATATTTAGGTAATTTCATCTGTTTAAGATGACAGAGATAATTACATGGGATACTTGTGAAAGAGGATGTTCATTAATAATTTACCCTTTACTTCAGCGACAAATGTCTTTCATTGACTCACCCAACTCTTTGTTTGCGGGAGATTCAGGCATTTCTAGGTTGATGTAGATTTTGTAGGCCTGTCCAACCATCAACATTTGTTGTCTCTTTGTCAACTGCACATGAGCATTCGGAAAACTGCATATTCCTTTCGCTTCATCGCAGGATCTAGAAATGAAAATAGGGTAATGCAAGAACATGCTTTACATGATTGTGATAGCTTTCAAATACATGGCCATTAGAAATATGGAAGAGGAACACAATCTTATGGGTGGGTATTCATGAAATTGTTCTCTGCAAAAGCTGAGATGCATCAAAATTACTTAAGACCAGTTCCTAAAGATTATAAAACAGTTCTAAAACAGATTCAGTGGCTATCTCATTCTGTATACAAATCTACAACTGAACAACAAGATCTCAAGTGCCATGGCTACAAAATTACCATAGAGTACATTGAATCGTAACATAATGAAGTGAGCTAGGGCCATGTTCTGGTCAACGAGTTCTGAGCCAGGCGTGTACCGAGATTCGGTCAATCTTTTTATACATTTTCGATCCAAAATGGCAAAGTAGAATACGTAGTAATTCATATCCTCTTTGTTAACATCGGATGACTGGATTCTTGTGGATTGAAAACAACTGATTTATCAAAACAGTGACCCGGCATGTCAAAGGAGCCACAGAATTCAGGACCTGGAAAATGCTTAAAAGTAGCGCCAGCTCTCCCGTTTACATTATGACTATATGTACTCATGAAAATTCTAATTATTTAAACTACAAGAAGACTTTAATGATTTTGACTCTGTGAGCAGATATTCAAGCAGTAATTCAAGAGCGGAGACAATTAAATAAACTCTTAGTTGATTTTTTTTTTTTTAAACCAATTTCAAATAGCCTATCGGCTAATCTCACGCTTATTACCCCAGCCCCAGATGACCATTGCCGGAGACCATCATACTCAGATCACCTGGCCGGGAATCGAACACAGGAGGCCGACAATGATCCTTTCTTACATCCATTTCAGATTCATGGCAATTTGTGGTCTTTTCAAAGTGACTTGAAGTCAGTTATTATAACTCCGCAATCAGTGGGTTAGTCTGGACTGCCCAGTTGGTCCTAGTTTCTTGCATTTTGCCGCCAGAGAGATTTTTATTTACAGATCATTTCAAAGAATTAAGTTTAATTTCTCTGGGATCGCAGGTTTATTTCACCCTCTCAGAACCTCAGGAGCTAGAAAAACTCTATTCGAGCAAAATCCATCTATAATTCGGCAAGGGTATGAACTAGATATTTACCACTTTGATTCCCTAGAGACTTATGAGAGTTCAAAATTAGAGAGCTAATAGTCGGTATACCACTTACTTGAAACGGAGGTGAATGGGTCGGGTGTGCGAAAGCGAGGGCATGTAAGCATAGTAGAAAGCGATATACATGAAAATCGACACCCAAACAATGGCAGCGGACACTAGAGCCAAGACTCCGCCATTGAGTACAGTGTTTTTAACTTGCGTAGCTCCATTGATGGTGGTTTCAACAGTCCTTCTCTTGAGATTCCGATATCTGCTGAAAATAATGCGGTCTAGTCTCCGATAGAAGAATTGGTAAATGAATGTGTTTTTCAGGAATCGGAACAGCATTTCAAGGACAGATAATGATAACTTCAGGGGGAAAATAACTGCTCAATATGAACTCATGACTGAAAATGAGTTTTTAAACTGAGAATAACATAGATTTACAGTATCAAGGGGGAGAAAAAAACGAAAATTGGGTTCTAATCGGGAAAGGACTATCTAAACTTCAACCAAATTGTAAAAACCACGAGTATGCAATATGTAAGGCTGAGTGCACGTTTAATTAGAACGGTTTTAGATCGTTTTGCACGGTAGTCTTACGATGTTATATATGACCGAACACTAACTTAAACTCGACTTCACCTTTTCTGCTTTATTTTTTAATTCAAAGAGAGAGAAATTATGATAAAAGGACTCGATAAAACAGCTATGAACGTTACATGTAATCAGTAAAAGTCTTGCATGATCAATTCAAACAAAATTTAGAGGTTATCAAAATATCACTGGTCGTCCGGCATTGCCAGACCGTGCAATGTTTACGTGTTACCACCCAGCTGTTACGAGTAACCATTATTGCCTATCAGGATATTGAAGGCGAACTGCGGAAAATACCTTCGTCCTTTGTCGAGCATGATTATCTCTTTATGTTGGATTTTAAATGAAAACACCGGGTTCATTTTGTTGGTATATACTAAAATTTTCATCATGGATGCCTTGAGGATGCGTCCAAATAGACAGGTGAATTTAAAAAATTTTCCGGATCTATTGAATGCATTAATTTGAGGGAATTTTATTTTTGTGCTGAAAGAAAGAAAAAAAACATATAAATTCCTGCAGAAATTAATGGAAAATCTTTGCCATGGAAGCCTGAAAGTGCTGAAAGTGCGTACAAATAGAGTTAAAATTTCAAGAAATTTCCTGATCTATTAAATGCAACAATTTGAAAGTATTTTAGGCTGAAAGTGAAAAAACGTAATTTTCTGCAGAAATCGATGGCAAATCTACGTCACGAAGGCCTTAAAATGCGTCCAAGTAGATTAAAATTTTCACATGATTTTCGAGAAAGGCCCTACGGACCCCCCTGTACTGGGGGGTATTTCATACCNGGGGGGGGGGGGGTGTCTGGGGGTAATCCGTACGGAAAGGTCTGGGGGTATGGAATACCCTGCACCTCCCGAAGATATCTACTATGGAATACCTCCATAGCAAAACGACCTAGTAACACCTATGTCCCTTGAATTTCGACTTTCTCCTGAGTCTTCAATCTGAAATTCCGCATTTCAAAAATCAAGAATAATAATCACATAAATAAGGCAAGTACCGATTTGTACCTATTAGGTACTCAGTGTGTTGGCGCGCATTGTGTGCTCTATGTGGAACCACTCTCAAAGCTAATTATTTCCGCAAAAAAAAAAAAAAAAAAAAAAAAAAAAAAAAAAAAAAAAAAAAAAAAAAAAAAAAAAAAAAAAAAAAAAAAAAAAA
>NW_017547243.1:767949-803110 GCF_001854935.1 Bemisia tabaci
ATTTTCAGGGGGGGTTGGGCACTTCTGCGGCGCACACTGGATCGAATCAATCCATGGCCGGATTTACCTACTTGCCGCCCTCTCCTCATTCATTTTGAAACATTAATAAAAACCGGAAGGCACAAGACATAAGGCATCCATGATGAAAATACATACATCAAGTGAACGTGCCGGAGGGAGAAGGGTGCGTAAGACGCATTCACTCGTGTTGGACACATTTTTTGCGTAAGCCCTGTCAACACTGCTAGCAAAAGTTCACGGAACTTCGCGCAAAAGTTCAGTTCCGTAAACCTATCTCTGTGGGGACAAGGCCTTTCATTTGTAAGAAATTAACTAAAAAATTATGAAAGAACAAACATAAATGTGGTTTAATAATTTTAACTTCCGCCGCCGTGCCGCGCTGACCACACTGTGTTTGGCGCAATGCGTGAAGTATTCATGTAGTCTTGTAGGCACTGTGCGTTTCACGCCGCGCCAACCGCTGTTGACCGTACTACATTTGACGCAATGCGTGAAGTATTCATGCAGTCTCGTAGGCGCTAATATGTGTTACATGCCGACCGCCGCGTCAAGGGCTTCTCCTTTTCATCTCAAGTCCTCGTCATCATTTCTCTTTGCGCCGCGTCGCTCCAGGCCAAATTACGTGTTTGGTTTCTCTCTTAACTCAACTACTTAAAGGTGTGCAGTCTTTTGTATCACCGAAATACGACAAAATTAGAAATTACTATACTCTCAGGAAATGAGAGATTTTGTCGCCTTTTCTCGTATGTAATTCTTTTTCTGAATCCTATTTTTTTTATACACCTACATTTAAAAAATTTGAAAAATTTGGCGCCATGGGCCGCGGCTCATGTGGCCACCCCCTAAATTCGGTCCTGCAGACGGGACAAAATACTGCTCTGGAATCACTGGAATTCTTGGAAAATACGAGATGATGTACCAAAAACTGTGTCTGCAGAGGAGAAAGAACAGAAGAGAAGGTACTTACATAATACGACAAAATTAGAAATTAATGAACTCTCAGGAAATGAGAGATTTGGTCACCTTTTCTTGTTTGTAATTTTTTTCTGAACCAGATTTTTTTGTACCTGCATTGAAAAAAATTGCAAAATTTGCCGCCCCCTAATTTTGCCGCCATGGGCCGCGGCCCATGTGGCCACCCCCTTAATCCGGCCCTGCGTCAATCAGAGAGGTCGTAAATGGCATTTTTACTAAAATTTCAAATTTTGATGTTTATTTCGTTACATTTTGAATTTGAAGGGGTGCTTCCAGTACAAAATTTCACTTGGAAACCAATGGAATCACGTTGAAAGCCTCTAAGTTTTGTATGCGAACGGAGTTACATGAGTTTTTAAAGTTTCTAAATTTTGTCCGACCTCACCCAATGACTCGATCCACTGTGCGGCGCCAGTTGCCATCCCCACTCCCATCCCCACTCCAACCTTTTGTTATTGTTCCGTCTCTTTCTACAGACAGTGACAGCATTCTCGCCGGGCCGCTTGCTCGTGTGTATTTCTCTGCCGCTAACTGATAATGGTCGCTTATTCAACAGATCCGCACATTTTCAGTATTCGTGTTTGTTCATGACCGGGCGTCTCATACTGGACTTCTGTTTCGCGTTCAGTACTCCTCTGTCTGTGTCTTGAATCAATTTCGCGGTTTCGAGGTCAAGTTTTGATACGATTCCTTATCATCAATCGTGCGCCGTCTACGTGCAGGTGTGATCTTGATCTTCAGTTAGAGTCGTGAATGCTGAATGCACCGGCTCTGCCAGTGATCAGACTGATTTCGAACCTAAATTCGTTGATTGGATATTCAGTGTCGACACAGCCAGCTGGCATTGATATTGGAGTGAAGAGGAGTTCGAAGGTAAGCTCTGACAAATCATCCCTTTCAAAATTAAGTACTCACACCCTTTGCTGTGGTTTGATTATTGAGGTACACAAAAAATTTCACTGCAAATTAAGTATCAACACCACGAGTAGGTACATACTAAAAACTTACGAGTCACCATATACCTGTTGACTGCACTGGTGTTTGTCAGAATAAATAAACCGATGTGTACTGTGCAGTATTAACGCACATATATAGTGTTTGCTTTTTAGGAGGAAGTGTGAACCCATCAATGCCTCACATGAACTGATACGGTGAAACTATGAGACGGTGCATCTCAGTTTGCGATGTTGTAAACTTCCTGTCATAGGTACTTCATTTTTCAAATGGAAAACTACTCTACTATACTTGAAAACTCTGTGGTGTTTCCTCTTCATGCGAAGAAAACCCTGTAAATATTTCAAACACTGATGTTGATTTGTGCTCCTTCAATAACATACTTAAAATGGGGCAGGAGTTTTTTAAACTCCCTAAACGAGATACGTAGTCTGGTAGTTTCACCGTCAATATGTGTGTCAGCTACAGTAACTTAGAATCAAACTGATACTCTCATCGCCAAAACTGGACCATCCGCTTGTTTAGATCATTGATTTGTGCTCCTTCAATAACATAAAATGGGACCGGAGGTTTTTAAACTCCCCAAACGAGATACGTGGTCTGGTAGTTTCACCGTCAATATATGTGTCAGCTACAGTGACTTAGAATCAAACAGATACTCTCATCGCCAAAACTGGACTATTCGCTTGTTTAGATCATTCAAAATTATGCGTGTTTATATGAGCGATGCTGTTGCTGCTAGCCTGTTTTTCCCGAAATCGTAGTCAGTTTTGATTGTCTGTTTCTTATAGCCACAAGATTGGCCTCACAGACGTAGGTGAAGCATTCAATTGTCAACAGAGCTGTTCATGTACTACTTGCCGAACGGTTCTCTCTAGTTGTGTTTTTTAGATTTTTCATTTAATGTAAATGTCTCCAAGAAATGTAAAATTTTTGCCATGAAGTTTTCAGGATTTGCTCCTAAATTATGTCTGAGAGCCTTAAAGTGTTCTTCAGAGTTTTCTGTGGTCTGGAAAACTTGAAAAATCAGGAAATTTCACGAGTCCCTGGTAGCATTGACCTTTTAAAACATGTTTCTAACCTCTTACAAAAAACTATTAAAATTTTCGTATTGGGAAACCCTTTTTGGCTATTTTTTAAGTATAATTTACAGGCGGTAAAATTTAAGGAAAAGTGTTTGAAAAAAACTCTTGAAATATCACTGTAGTTTTTTAAAATTTTTTCAAACATTTTAAGTGTTGATAAACTACAGTTAACGTAATTGTTTCTTAAACACTTTTCTACTTCAATTTTACCGCTAGTAAATTTTGCCTAAAAAGATAGTCAATGAGGGTTTCCTAATGCAAACGTATTAAAAGTTTTTCAACAATCATCGACATCTATTAGGAAGAGTTTAGGCTCAGCAACTTCACCCGAGAGAGCGCAAATAACGGCCGAGTGCCTTCCTCCATAATTTGTCTTCATTTTTCAATTAGGAACCATTGGACCGAGTTTAACAGAAAGGAACCAAGCCACATCTGCTATTGCCAAATTTAACTGGGCAGTTTAATTTTTTACGAGAGATCGTTTGTGCGGATTCCTTTGAAATTTTTAAGGAATTCGCTTCAAATAATGGAGAATTTTCACTGAAATTTGCACGAAAATCCGCACCACCGTTGTCATGAAAAAAATTAACTTGCCCGATTAAATTTGGCAATAGCTGATGTGGCTTGGTTCCTTTCTGTTTAACGCGGTCCCATTATTTTGGACTCATTTTAGAAACAACATATCGATGGTCATAGTGAAAGTCAGGAAATGCGTATCTCCGATTACGACGTTGTAAATTTCTGCCTAAGTTTTAAAGGGAAACTAACCAACAGTTTTTGTTGAAATTATTTGTGAATTTTATCACCCATTTAATTAACATATTCACAGAAAATCCCAAGGAGATAATTTGGTTTGTTTCCTTTGAAAACAAAAAAAAAAACCTAGCTGGAGATTCTGCAACATTGCAGTGCAGACACACGCATTCTTCAACTTAAGCCATTGATATATGCCATTGCCGTTAGTACGGACAGGCCACAGACAGGGTGAGACAGACTGCCGAGTGCAGACAGACAGGGTGAGACAGGCTGCCTCACCTAGAATACTGTCATGGTAAGGAAAAACGCCGTATGAGCCTTCAGACGTTGCCAAGCTTCCTGCGATAAAAACCTACTGGGAAAATTGCGAATATTATTTTCCAAAATTTTCGGACGATTTTGTACGCAATTTAATCTAAAGTGTTTGAAAATTTCAAGGTGAAATATGCACAAATGTTGTCAAAAATTCATTTTTTATCAAGTGAAATTTGGCAACTCTTGAATGTTCATACGGCGTTCTTCCTTGGCACGGCAGAATATTCCGTTGCCTGCACCAAAAAACCCTGCACTTTTTGATTGGAATATGCCGCTTTCATGGCTCATTGGGGAAAGGGAATTGGAAAGTAAAGATATTGTAAGAACCCTGGTTTTTGCGGTATCTTTTCTTCGAATTTTCCCCTACGAATTAGAATTTATGGAGCCGTGAGGAAATTCCTACAAAATATTATAGAACCCAAAGAGCGCACGTTCTTAAGCTTTCATTGGATGAATGAAAAAAAAATCCTAACTTCATAGTTTATTTCCGGCTCTTGCATGGTCACCGCATTGTTACCACGTACACCTCAGTATCAACAATTACCTCCTCAAATACTCGATGCATATAACACAATGGTGTCAGAAGTTGTCGGAAGGTCATGTTTTATTGGCAGTTTGCGCTCGAACATTGCGCAATCTGACGTTAATGTCATGCCTGTCAGCGTAAGCAAAAGGGGGGATTCAACCCAGTGCACAGATACGTTATGGACATGGAACCAACATAAAATCGTCCGCGTCCAGCCGCATATTTTTAGGTTTCATTCATGGCTCGTGCCTCAAAAAGCACTGATCTTGGAAATTTCTTTTAAAAAAGCTTGATTATTGCCGAAGGTACTTAAAAATTTCACTCATCAATTTTGACAGCGGTAAAATCCTCTTTTTTTAAAAAATGACAAACCAATTGACCTTATCTTCATCGTATACGTTTGAGAAGACGTCTTATTCGCGAAAAGCTTCGTGATTTACGTTCAAAGAGAGTACAAATTTGCCGACTCAGACTCGAGAGTCCTCGCCATGATAGGGGTAACTTGATTTTTCGGCAAGTGCTCGAAAAGTGCTTGAATTAAACTCTTCACTAATAAATCATTTTTGTTTAAAATAACAAAGCACTTGAAATTAAATATATCGTTTGACAGACAGATTTTATTCTCGAAGGAAATCGCGATCAACCTCAAAAGAGAACCAAAAGTTGCCGAAACAGGCTCAAAAGTCCTCGCCCTGTTTGAAGCTTTCCGTGTTGCTTGGTGTTACTTTTCTTTATTGCATATGGAAAATGTCTGATTTAGTGATTCTCAGCTAAGTTTTTAAGAAAAAGAAAATATTTAGGCACCTAGGAAAATAGCAACAAAATAATAGTGAATCCATTCACACCAACCACCCTTCACATCCCTCTTCCACCACACCTTCACCTTGGAAATGTTACCTACCCCCGAAAACTGGAGCCAGAAGATCCCCCCTGCTCATGTATTACGTGTTGCTGAACACCGAGGTAGGTCCAAGTTGTCATTTACGCAGATGATAATGAAAGCAGATCACAAAAACGGAAAACATTCTCAGACTTATAGATTACGAAAAAGGTCTCGAGAAGAAAAACACTTGGAAATTCTTCGAAAAGCGCATGATTTTTTATTCTTGAGGCTGCTGTCTTTACTTCCGGTTTTTGGTGCCAATCGAAACTGTAAAAGCGCATACCTCAGTTTTCGTCGTTATTTTCTACACATCAAAAAAAGAGAAGTGATTTCTTGTATCCAGTGGAGATTCATCTATCATCTATTCTGCCGTGATAGCGAGGAGAGCGGTAAGGGCCAAATTTTCAAAATCAAGTTGCCTTCAAAATTTGTCTAATCTCTTTTAGATGAAATCACTGAAATAGCTTAAGCAGCAAAATTCATTTTAATCGTATCGAAACGAGATATATGAGAAAGCCGTAAGTGCGCGAAAAATGACGTAGTTTCATGCAAGACAGCAGTAAGTGACAATATTTCTTCAGGGAGCCAATGAAAACAGTGCTTTCAAGCAAAGTGCCGCCCTCTTCTGCCAATTCCTAACCTGAAAATGTGTTTGTTGTGGGTCCAAAACGCAATCACGAAAGCATGCAGTAGATATCACTTACGGTTGTCTTGCCTAACAACAACCTAGCATGAAATTGAAAAATACCCTTTTTATGTAAATGAAATTAAATCAGTCGATTTTTAATCATCCAAATGATTTCTAGGAGCCTTTCGGACGATTAGTGATAATTTGAGAAAGAACGGAGGCTTCTTTCAATAAAATTTTCCGGTCAGATGCTTCTACACTGAAAAAATGGCATGCTGTTTCAGCACCTAGGATGTCAAAAATGTGTCTGGTGATCCTAAGATGCTACCTTGATTGCCCACGCAGTTGAATGCATTCATAGGATGTAAAGTTAACTGCAAGGGCAGTAAAGGCAGCATCTTGGGATCACCAGACACATTTTTGACATCCTAGGTGCTAAAACAGCATATTATTTTTTTCAGTGTAAGCCCGTTTTCTCAAAACTTCATTTTTGCACTTTTTGCTTTCTTCGCTATCTCAGCAGTATCAGGTTGATTCTCATGAAATTTTTTTGAGTGAAGCGATACGTCTGAGGATTCGTTGAATTCGAGCAGATTCGAGCCTATTCGAGCCTTTAAAATTCAGGGTTGCCTCAGTTAGGGCATACCGTGAAAACCAGGAAATGTCGGGGAATTTTACATTCGTTCTCCTTTTCTTGCACATATTAAGTAGGAACGTAGATTTTGAACGCTGCCAATGAGATACGCGTTTTTGCATTTTCACTGTCGATATTTTGCTCAAAGTAATGCAATGTGCCAGTTGCGCGGGTCTCACGTAGAATTGCGTTTTTTTGTCTAAAACTACTAGGTTCGCAAGGCAAAAAATTAAGGTCTATACTGCCGCACTGAAAAAAAAATCTCGGTGTATTTACCAAGAAAAAGGTAAAATGACCAAGAATTCAGGGTTCTATTTGATCCCAGTTTTTTCTTGGTAGAATTACCATTTATGGAATTGGTAATTTTACCGAGAAATCTCGGTAAAATTATTGAACTTTCTCGGTAATTCCACTGGACCTTGGTAAAAACGCCAACATTTTTTATCGACTGTGGTAGAATTACCGAGATAAAATGGCAAAGTTACCGGGAATTGATTACCAATAAAAGTGGTATTCTCACCTGAAAAAAAAACAGTAAAAATACCGGTTTTTAGGTAAGCTTACCAGTCTGCCTTGGTATAAAATTACCAATAATTGGTAAAAAAAGTGAGATGGTAAAGGTAACGACGGACCTTGGTAAAAACACCGGGAATTTTTTTCAGTGCGTGCTAAGTAAAATGCCGTATGAGCATTTGAATGTTGCCAAATTTTCTCTCGGAAGATATTTATCTTTGAAGGAAGTTATGAGCATTTTTCCTTGAAATTTTCAGGCTTTTTAGAATAATTTACAAACAAAAACCTCTGAAAGATCAGAGGAGAAATATTTTCAAATTTTCCTGAAAATGCATGATTTGTCGAAGAAAATTTGGCAAAGCCTGATGGCTTATGCGGCGGAGGAGGCAATTCAAATATTTGTACCGTTTCTATCATTGAGTTTAGATTTATTCGTGCACTATCAACTTTTGTTGCTTGTTGGAGTAGTGCGTCACGATTTATGCCATCTTTTCATTATATAACGTGTCTAAGGGAGGAAATTGTAATCTTTGTGCGTCAACGTTATCAGCGTGTCGCTGATCACAAGGAGGGGAAAATCCCAAGTATCCATAGAAAACTCCGAGTTATTAACAGTAAGAGATAGTTTGTGGCCAAGGGCGCAACCTCATCCCAAAGGCGGTAAACGGGGCGCTCAAAGCGGTCTGACCTAATGGGGATGTTGATCATTTGGACTGCATTTTGCAATTTGGAACTATACATTCTAGCCCAGTTTAAAGACAACGTATGAGCCATTCGTTTTCCCATGCACCTAAGCGTTTTTCCAGAAGAGCCAGAATTTATAGTTCCAGATTGCAAAATGCAGTCCATTTGTTTGATTATTCATTTTCGGAAATTGCGTATCAAATGAGACTGCTTCCATTTTTTCGATTTTTATTCAAGTTTAACCTACTATGCGTTTTGCTTAAATTTGCGATTTACCCATGCCTCTTTTACTTTTAGGGTGATCTCCAGGAAAATATTTGGGTGTTTTTCTCGCCAACTGGTTCAAAATTAATTTTTCTTATCTCCCTCCCCCCCCCCTCCCCACTACCATCCACACCTTGAGGCCGATTTTGCCTGACTCCATCCAATAATAATGCACGTATTACGGGTATCAAAGGAAATTAAAACATTCGATAAAGCGAATAAATTGCCTTTTATACCTGAATAGGGGAAGAAATAATTCTTAGAAAATGTTCGAGGAAACATTTTACGATTACAGCCATGCAAGGCCTTTCCTAAGAGTGGTTTTGGATAATCGCGGTCTAACGGTTCAACACGAATCTTCGGGTAGGCACGGTTTCAACTTGATCTTTTGCGAAGTCTTCCGGCGGTTAGTCTTCGTTTCGCGTCTATTTTCGTGTTCAGACTTTTCTTCTCGCAACGTCATCCTCATTAAATTTGATGAGCACATACTAATCATCATTTTTATTCAGAGATAAGACAGCCGGCACTTTGTGCGGAAGCCCATTGGAAAACAAGTGAAGTCGAACTTCATGATAACACAGCAGTGCCTTCAGTGATAATGAGGTATGCGAGGGGAACTCCGAATAATGATGTGTTGATTTCGCTCACTCAGATTATTTGTAAAGTCGGGATGTCCGATGATTGCTCAAGGAATTTTTTTCCGCGTAACGAATGATTGTTTCTTGGTTTTAAATTCACCTTAATAGAGTTTGGTCCTACAATGAAGGAACGTTCGTTTTTGCAGGTCCTTATTTTGCCGAATGTTTCTGAACGTAAGTCAACCTCAAGTCAGCCTAAGTTTTATTTGCTACACCTTTACGCATATTAGAATTCACCAAGGAAAGTAAAGTGCTGTAACAAAGAAAATTATCTCTGTAGCAAAGAAAAGGTACCATGCAATCAAACGATTTTATCCGAATCAGAGCATAACATCATAAACTAGAGGCCTGTGGTCGCTACTACGCGGATACCGTGCAATGGGAGATGTAGTGCAATGCGAGAAGTATTCAAGCAGTCTTGTAGGCGCTAACATGTGTGCGACGCCGACCGCACTGTTTAGCGCAATGCGTGAAGTATTCCTATAGTCTTGCAGGCGCCAATATGAGTTTGACATCGGCCGCACCGTGTTTGGCGCGATCATTCGAACTTGCGGTAGGATAATTGCGGCATCGAACAATGGGGCTTAAAAGGCCCAGGTCGTGTTCCGACGCCGTATGAGCAGTCCAACGTTGCCTCATTTCTCCCGATAAAATATTTTCTCTAAGAAAAGTTTGGAAAGTTCTGTATGTTCGCTTTTTTAGATTGATTAAAACATTAAACAAGGTACGAATTTAAGCTCTCTGATACATGATTCGTCACTAGAAGTTCACGTAGAACACGATTCGCGCAACGAAAACTACTGGAATCAACTTCTGGCTTACAATTAGATATTAACGTTTTTATCGTCCATTGATTACGGGGACTGAATTGCCCGGTCACAAGAAAAACAAAACCCTACGCGAGTCAAATTGCGCACTACAACGGTTTTAGCAAACTACTCAATCGAGCCTTGTTTCTTCCCCACACTTTGTCGTTCAAAGTGTGCACAGCTTGAGCTGTACTTAAGCTCCCATAGCAAATACAGTAAGACAGCACTGGTAATATAATATACTTGTTGAAGCCGCAGGAAGCTCCTAAAAGCGTCAAATTTCCCAATATTCCCTCGGATCATGGAGTTAAAAACAAATTTAAGACTGTCCCGATGTGCTTCTCGTGATGTTTAAGCCATTTTGACGGAACACTCTTCTTATCGCTCTAGAAAAAACTAGAAGCACGACTATTATCAAGGCCAATACTTTTTATTGGAAAGTCTTGTCGACTTTCGAAGGAAGGAAAGTCGTCATACTCCTGCAATAATACGGCGCACAGTAGATTGAGTCAGTGAGAGAAGTCAGGCCCAGACATGTTTGCTAAAACTGCAAATTTTACGGCTTATTTCCTCAACTTTTAAATTTTAAGGGTTGCGTTTCATTGAACATTTTACGAGAAAATCAACGAAACCAATCTTAAAACCTCAAGTTTGATTTCAAGGGAGTTAAAAGCTTCGAAAGTTTCCACATTTTGTCCGACTTTACCCATCGACTCTCTCCATTGTGCGGCGGGTATGGCACGTTGACGGCAGCACTAATAGTTGAAGATAATGGTTCATTAGAATTGACAAGAGAAAAGTTGTAAGAATTTCAAATCTGCGCCATATTGATTTTATTGATTCTCTGTGTATGTTGGAGGTCACTCCGCTCCATCACAGTCCTCTCCTCAACGTCCTTGTGTCGAAGAAAGTCCTACAAGGCGACAAGCTCTCAAAAAGTCTTGAAAACCGGGAAAAGTAATTTAATTTCACCCAACCCTGAAAATTCGGGGAAAAGACAGGGGACTCGTTACGCAACTAGGAAATTTTTTCTTGCCAAAACAACAATTTTTTTTCAAGGAAGAGACAATTAGCGACAGTAGTTAATAGACAATATACAATTAGACAATAGTAACTTTCCTCAAAGATGAACATTTCACCGGAGGACAGGGTCGCCAAAGCCAGAGAATACCGGGAAAACTGGGAAATGACAGGAAAGTTTAAAAAGTCCGAGAAAACCTGGAAATGTCAGGGAAAATGACATAAATACCAGGGAAAAATCTTCAGGTCAGCTTTATTTCCTGTCTAGATCGGGTTTGACGTTTCGAACAACATATTTTGCCCAAAAACCATTTCTTTCAAATTATAACTTTTTAAGCATTTGGCATCTCCTCAATCGTCCGGAAATAGTACCAAAATGTGGCAGATAAATCAGGGAAATGTCAGGGACTTAATTGTCTTAATTTTGTTGCAACCCTGGGAGGAAATTTGGCAACCCTCGAATGTTCATACGGCGTTTTCCCTACACTGGATAAAAAACCACATTGGATCTAGAGTCCAGACTCTTGAAAACATTGACCAAAAAGAGGAATCTTGATTCAATCAGATTTAAGCTTAAATCAAAAGAAAATCCGCTCAAATTAAGAGGCTTGGTTCTTGATTCAAGCTTATAAATCCGATTGAATCAAGAGTATTTTTTCTTGTCAATGTTTTCAAGAGTCTGGACTCAAAGATCCAATGTGTTTTTTTTCCCCCTGTGTACGGCGTTTTTCCCTAGCACGGTAGAATTAGCACCTCGTCTTGGGACCCATTGTCGAGCGGGCGTTGTTGTGGAGCTGTCGAAAGCTGTCGCGGAGCTTTGAGACCGGCGAACGGCGCGCGGTGCCTCGGGGGGCGTCGCGACGTCGCGCCGCCGGAGCGATGGCCGCTCGGGAATGGGTTCAAAAACCTAGACGCGCGACGTCGTCGACGGAACCCATCCACGCGACGACCCACTTCCGCGTCGTGTCAAGGTCGCAGCCCAATTACATCGCCTTCTCCATCTCTTGCCCTCCTCCAGGTGACATACTCCTCAAAGGCAAGGCGTTAATGATCCATTATCGATTTGCCTCCATAATTTGGAGCTGTGGAAACGAATCGATTAATTAGGTGTTCGTTGCCAACAGTGCACCCATTGTGTGTCCGTCAAAAGTTCCGGGATCCGGAACTTTTGTTCCCGATTTCTCCCACTCCATGACCGTCAAAAGTTCCGAGATTCTTTTTCAGGATGTCTACAAGTCCGGAATTTCTGGAAAGTCCGGAAATAGTACTGATTTTTTAAAGGCGGTCTGGAAGTACTAAAAAGAAGTGGAAATTCCGTTGGAAAGTCCGGAATTTTTTCATTTTTTTGTCGTTTCTGTCGCAATTTGAGCAAGAAACTTAAATTATGAAATTTTTCGAATTTCGTCAATTGAAGGTACCATAAAAGTACTGAATTTCCTGGGAGTGTATTGAAAAAGCACTGTGTAAAAACTGATTTTTGGCTAACCTTTTTTAGTAGACACCCTGTTTTTAGATTTTTTCAAAAGTCCAAAGATAGGTATCAAAAGTTCCAGGAAAAATTGAGAAAATTTCAAAAGTTCCGAAATTCGGAAGTAGATCTCGAAAATGGGAGCACCGATTGCCAACATCCTCTCTATTGATCCTTTTTCATGGGTTTAAACGGCAGATCAATCTATCTGTGGGCGAGAGGGAATGCGCTTTTTAAAGCTAGAAATCAGAATTTCGCATTCCCTGTCTCCGGTCGGAACGTGAAAAAACTTTGAAAAATATGGAAAATTTGTCAGTAAAAAACTTTTGAAAATTCTCATTAAATATTAGAAAAGTTCTTAAGTAGTCATTTAGCTTGAAAACTACAAGACATCGAGTTTTTACTGATAGTATGCACGATTAGTCCATCAAAAAATTAAGGATTGGTAGGTATGTGCTTTGTACGAAACAAGGAAGGGGAGGCCGCTAATCGCCTCTCAAAGTACATGAATAATGTGCGATCGACGCAAAAAGCAGGCACGTCGCGTGTCTACGCAGGTGGTTAGTACGGCAGAAACCTCGGTCGGTCGGATAAAGAGAAAAAGAAACTAAACAAACTCCTGTCGTTCGATCAGAATGAGCCATTTTTCTTTCTTGTGCCTCATAACGATGACACGCTATACCACACCTTGTAACGAGAGTTTTTTTTTTTTGATAATTCGATCAAAAAAACCATTCATATGCGCTCCTAACAGTCGGCTCCACAACTTTTTGAGAATTATTTTATAATTTTTAATTTTTTAAAATGATTCTTTAAACATAATTTTTCAATTAAGAATATGCCCACCTAATTAGAAATAGCGCATCTTTCACTAGTCAAAAAATTATAGAATCATTGTATCCACATGTAGTTGTATTTTCATATTAATCTCATATTTTAATGAATTGTAAATCAAGGTCATGGTTGGAATTTATCCTGTAAGGATCCAGCAAAATGTTCAGTGACTTCTCTAAAACCAGTGGTTATAGCTTATTTTAGCTGAGAAAGGCCGAACTTAGCCCTAGACTCCCATCGCGAAAATCCAGTTAGTTTTCCGAAAATTTTGCCACCGAATTGAACAGTGCGCGGAGTCTTTTCAGCGAAGCGATTTTACGTTTCCATCTCAACTGAACTAGCCATGAACTTTCGCAGTTATTATCTTGCTTGTTTTTACTCCGAGAGTGTGAAATATTTAAGTGAAGGTGTTTGTCTGGATCTATTCCGCCAAACTCTATTTTTATCTCGAACTCTTTAAGATTCATTTCGAACTTACCAGTTCTGCGAACTGATGTGTTCATGGTCTCCAGGAGGGGTGCAGAAAAACATTTCCCCCGAATTTACAAGGAATGCTAAAAATAGATCTTCTGAATCTTCTTCATTTTCAGAGATCTTTGCCTCAAAGTAAAAAGTACGCGCTGGCCAAACTGCCCGTAGCGGAGACACTTTCTACGTGAAATTTTGATGAACAAACACGCACTGAAATGTTTTAGTTTGTGTCTTACTTGGATCCTATAATTCAGGAGAAAATGCTTGAAATAACTCATAAAGCTGCCAAAAGGAATGAGGAATATTCAGGAAATTTTTAAAAGTTGTGGAGAAATTCCGACGCGCCCCTCAAAAACTTGACAGTGAAAAAGTTACAAAATTCCCTAAAAAATCAGAAAGATTCGAGAGTTTCTGGAAAAATACAAACATTTTTTTACCGAAACATTTCTCGAACCCATCCGCATTTATAGGAAAGCTAAGTTAAGTCCAAAGCGTGCCGGAAAAATTCGGAGAATTTTGAAAACCTAAAGAAATCAAGAAGATTCAAGAGCTCCCATAAAAGCAGGATGACACCAAAACTTTCCAGATTTTTTGAACCTCCAGAGAAAAGCATTGCAAGATTCCGAAATTTCTAAAAGAGGGGGAAAACCGCGCAGCTCACCTAATTTTTCGGAGGCTTTCCTAATTTTACGGAGAACCCAGATTCCTTGATTCTACGTTTCTTCTGTCCCAAGATCGGCCGACATTCCAACCTTACGTCGCACAGTGGATCGACAATTGGAGAGGTCGGACAAAATTTGGAAACTTTAAACGCTTATAACTCCGTTTATACAAAACTTTAAGGTTCTGAAAGAGGTTCCATTGGATTCCTCGTGAAGTTTTCTTCCAGAACCACCCCATACAGTTTAAAATGCGACGAATAAACATCAAAATCTGCAGTTTTAGTCAAAAATTTCATGTCCGACCTCTCTAATTGACTGGATCCACTGTGCGTCGCTACCCCGACGCAAGGGCGTATTTCTATTTCAACGTGAGCCCTGTTTTCCGTTCGACTCTATACTTTCCGGAGCTCATGTTGAAATACACGGAAAAAAATTGCTGATTCAACAATTCAATTGCTAAAAACAGTGAGTGCAATGTTTCAACGCAGATTTTACAACAAAAAAATGCTACTTTAACCACCCCCGTGGTTAAATTAGTTTACAATGTGGTTAAAGTAGCATTTTTTTGTTGTAAAATCTGCGTTGAAACATTGCACTCACTGTTTTTAGCAATTGAATTGTTGAATCAGCAATTTTTTTTCCGTTTAGAGATACGCCCTACCCTGACGTCAGAGGAACGACGATTAGAGCATCGCATTTATTCGCACATTCCTCTTGACATTGAGATGGGATAATGCTTCTCAAAATCCAATGTTTGCACGCAGCTTCTGCTCGGGGTCTTGCGGCCACGGTCGAATTCATCGGGTGAATGCAACGTTGCCAATGATTCGGAGAGCATTTTTTAATGTTAATTAGAATCTTTATCAATCAGACTGATGTTCGTGATCAATATTACATCAGTGCTCAGTCTAGTGTAGTGTAAACAAACACCCAGAAGACGCGATGATCAACATTTAGTTCCTTCCGTATTTGCAATTTGAGCGTCGGCACAGCAGCGTTGTCGCCGACATGAAAAATGAGTGGAATCCTTAAGCAGGCATGAGGAGATTATATTTTGTGAAAAGTTGAGCGTTTTGCAGAAGCTTTTACTTTTTCCAAAAAAAGTCAGGCAGTCAGGGAAAACTTGAAATAGTTAGCAAAACTCAAAAATGCCAGAGAATTTTGCTATAATTCTTTGAATTGTATAGAGTAAAATTTGAGGAATCGTCGTTCATACATGGTACTACAAACTGTAAAAATTTCAATCGCTGTATCAAAAAATTGTAGGCAGAAAAAAATTTACAAAATCCTTAAAATAAGCCTTAATTGCGAGCATCGCGTTGATATGACGTGTCAAGTAAGAAATGAAATCGTGGCAACAAAAATCTGAAAAGTCTACAAGCCTAATTTCTTGCCTATTTTTATGTTATTAGCTCAGATTCTCCCCTAAAATCCTTTTAACCACCTTTTCCCCTTCAATGTTGGCACATCCGCAGGTATGCCGAGCCGCAGCTATATCGCTGATCACGTTTCTCGCCGGCTAGGAACGGCTCTCAAGGAACTCACGGGTGCAGTTAAAATTCTAAAAAAATAGTCTACTGTCAGAACATTCGACTTACTTTCACGTGGTCAGCACACTTTTACCGCGATTAATGTTTACAAATACGCGTCAACGCGATTTGCTAACGTTGCAACCGCGAATGTGGCAATACTGAGGGGGATAAAAGCATGAAAAGTGTATCTTTGGTAAAAGTAATTGCCATTTTGGCACCCCCCCCCTCCTTCCCTAGATCAGGCCCTGTGAGTGAAATGACGATGAAAAGTTAAGTTAAATTGGTTTGCTCTTGTCTTTTGTTTCAGATTTCATTCTCCTAAGTACATCGTATGCTCATATGATGTCGGTGTTAGATAGACTTCGTCTGCAGTATCTACCGCAGCTGGAATTCTGCTGTTGCGGATGTTCGCTCAGAGCAGGATCTCTGGTCATCGGTTGGACAGTATTGGTAAGTCACTTACGACATCTTTAACTTTGGTTCTCAGTTAATCTAATTCTATTTATAAATCTTTCACGTACTGAATTAAAAGTTACGAGTTATATAGACATACCGTCCGTTTCGGACTCAAAGGCCGAAAGTTCCGGGTGCTGGAGCTGTAGCTTCGATTGCTTCGGGTACTACAACTACACCCGGAACTTTCTGCCTTTCGGACGGTATGTCTATATAGCCCGTAAGTACACGGCTTCCACGGCTTAAGTTTTTTAAACTTCAGTGCGTAAACCTTGAGGTCAAGAGTGAATTGTAGATTTTTTCAAGGCGGTCATCTTGATTTTCGAGTCACTTTCCACGAAATGCAATTTCTCTCAGGATATGTCTACCGCACGGGAAAAGAAATGCTATTTACTGGAAAAGCACGGATTTTGAAAGGTCGGTACGGATTTTTCTTTTTCAAATATTTCAGTACGATAATTCGAGATTTCACGATGAGGTATGTAATTTTTATACACAGATTACTTTTTCACGTTCCCGCAAAATCTCAACAAGATACCGCGTATCTCAATCTCCGCTCATTCCCCTCTGTCCAAATCCGAATCTCATTATCTTTTGCAAAAATCGGTGCTCGCCAGAGTTCATAATGCGTGCTAGGTGAAGGAAAAGGAGGAATGACAGTGAAAAAGCAGAGATTCTAGGAAAACGGAAAAACAATTTTTTGGAAATAATAGGAAAAAGTGACAAGAATGCACCGAAAGGAAGGACTACTCACTGGAGAAAAAACACATTGTATCTAGAGTCCAGACTCTTGAAAACATTGACAAGAAAAAGGACTCTTGATTCAATCAGATTTAAGCTTAAATCAAAAGGAAATCCGCTCAAATTAAGAGGCTTGGTTCTTGATCTAAGCTTAAATCGGATTGAATCAAGAGTATTTTTTCTTGTCGATGTTTTTAAGAGTCTGGACTCTTGATCCAATGTGTTTTTTTCCAGTGGCTGATTCTAAATATTGACGGAGCAGTGGACCCTGTTGTCCTTTTCTCGCTTTATTCAAAGTTTGCAATAGTTCTAATCCCACCCGAATTTCTCTGGGTAGGCGTTTATCCAGAAGATGCTTCTGTCGGAAGCCCAAAATTGGACAGCCGAGGTATACGGTGATTAGCTCTTGAAACTCGCGGCGCGTGGAGACGCCGCACAATGAGGCGAGTCAATGGGAAAGGTTGGACATGGTGTGGAAAATTTAAACGCTTAAATCTTTGTTTTTACGTTACAGGAAATTACACGAAAAAAATTAAATTGCTGAACTAACAATTTTGTTTTACTCATTAATTGTCTGTGATAAATACAAAACGTAGACGTTTAAAAGCAGTTCCATTGATTTTTCCGGGAAATTTCCACGTCTTACATCCTTTAGCAGTTACTATGTAACGAAATAAACGTAAAAAAGCCCCAGTATGGATCGTATTCAATTCATCGAACAGTTGAGATTTCCTCGATATCGATTGGCTTAACATATAAACGTAGCCTGAAAAGTCAATTGTGTAATCTGAGCGAACGGCTTTTTTCATCCGGATTTTCCGGAAAGTCCGGACTTAGTACTGATTTGTTAAGAGCGGACCGGAAGTACTGGAAAAGTGCGGAAATTCTGCAAATCGGTCCGGAATTTTTTCCTTTTTTTTGTCATTATTGTCGCATTCTGAGCGGGAAATTCAAATTATTCAAATTTTTCAAATTTCATCAATTGGAGGTACTGAAAAAGTACTGAATTTTTCCGTTGAGGTGGCACTGAATTTCTTCGGAATGTACTGAAAAGGTACGGTTAAAGTACTGATTTTTGGCCAGTCTGTTTTAGTAGACACCCTAACGTTGGACCTTCCTTTCTACCGCACTCCTTTGTGCGGCGCGGCGTCGGTCAACTAAAGATTTTCTGCAGCGATGACGGGAGTTTTCGCCGCGGCTAATGCCTACGCGATCGCGATGGTCGCATCAAGTTTCTAATCGGCATGACATCACGTCTGCGTCCGGATCCGCCGTCCGTCGGCGTCGCGTCGCGTCGGTCGCGTCCAGAGACAAGAGACCCTCCACTTGTAACTTGGCTATGGTGGAAGCTTTTACTTTCGGGACTTCAGCATTCTACTGTTGACTTACCTACATGGTTGATGTTCAACAACGTGTTGGCAGTTTCGTTTCGCAAACAAGCCGAAAATGGCCGACGTTTGGGAAAGTTGTTTGGCTTATGACGTCATCCGAAGCTCATCATCGACCATGTAGGTAAGTCAACAGCCGAAAATAGGGTGATGACTGTTGCTCGCTCATAATTGTCCATAAGGAATTGTTGAAACCCCGAAAGTAAAAGCTTCCACCTGTCGCTAGGAGGCCAGTGGAGGGTCTCTTGTCTCTGGTCGCGTCGCGGCGCGCTTCATCTTCTTCCGTCGGCGTCGCGACGTCGAGCGAGACAAGTGCGTGGAAAAACGCGCCGCCGGAAACGACCCTCTCGTTTTTCGGCAGGATCCCCCGGTTGCATAAGAGCGCACATTCAAGAGTTGCCGAATTTCCCCGGATAAAACGCGTATTTCCGAGGTGAGTTCTGCATATTTGTCCTTGAAAACTTCGGATCTTCTAGACTAAGGTGTCTACAAGTCCGGAATTTCCAAAAAGTCTGGAATAAGTACTGATTTTTTCAGGGCGGTCCGAAAGGACTGAAAAAGCGCGGAATTCCGCAAGAAGGTCCAGAATTTGTTCATTTTTTGTCACTTGTATTTCAATTTGAGCGGGAAATTCAAATTTTTGAAACTTGCCGAATTTCGTCCATTGGATGTACTGAAAAAGTACTGAATTTTATTGTTGAGGAGGTACTGAATTTCTTGGGAATGTACTAAAAAAGTACTACGAAAGTACTGGTTTTGGCCAGCCTGTTTTAGTAGACACCCTGTAGATTAAATTGTGTACAAAATAGTCTGAAAAATTTGAAGACAAATATCCAGAGACAAGAGATTCTCCACTAGCCTCTTGGCGAAAGGTGGTAGCTTTTACTCTCGGGGATTCAACAATTCCTCAGGGTCAATTATAAGGGAGCAACAGTCATCACTCTTATTTCGGCTGTTGACCAACCTAGATGGTGGATGATAAGCTTTGGGTGACGTCATGAGCCAAACTAGTTTCCCAAACTTCAGCTTATTTGCCAAACGAAATTGGCAACACGTTGTTCCAACCATGTAGGTAAGTCAACAGTAGAATGCTGAAGTCCCGAAAGTAAAAGCTTCCACCATTTCCAAGATACTAGTGAAGAGTCTCTTGTCTCTGCAAGTATCCAACAGTTTCCTCGAAAATTCGTATTTCATCGGAGGAAAATCGACAACGTCTGAAGGCTCGCACGGCGTCTTTCCGTAGCTCGGCAGTATTAGAACTCGTGCCGAAAAGATGAATTTGTTTGCCTTAACACTCGGCAAATATCAGAATACGTTCGCTTCCGAGCGCCGAGTCAGTTTCGGACAGGAGTTACTCGCTGCCAGACTGGATTTGATTCAATTTCAAGATTTCACCACTATTTTTAAGAGACATCGCTGGGCACTTTAAAATTTTGGAAAACAATTTGGTACTCTGTTTTTCATGCAAGCTACAAAATAGATTAGTGTCCCCTAGAATCTGAGATCCTACATTAATTCATGCCATAGAGAGTTAAGATTCTAGTTTGTCAAACCAGGGTCACAGGACAGTGGCGTGGCGTGGCGTGCTTTGCGATATATCGATTGTTATGCCATTTAAATCTATGGAAATGGATCGATAAACAGGGTGTTCGCAGCGAACACCTTAATAATCGATTTTTTACCATAGGTAAAAATTACATATCAATCAATATATCGCAATTCACGCCACGCCACTGTCACAGAATGGCAAATCAAAACAAAACCAGGATCAAACTCTACAGGTTAGTGACTTCTACCTCTCTCGGAAAATCACCGAGGAGATTATTTGTTGGAGCCAACTGCAAACATAAGAGCCGAGACAATACACTCGCGCGCACTCCAAACAGTAGGCGATAAAGGTGCGCCCAATGGCGTGTCGGAATATCCAGTAAGTAAGTGCTCAGCAAGTGTCATTCTCATTCCGCTCGGATTGTTTTGAGGCCGGGATTGGGAGTCGGCCTTGTCGGGAGCGACCCGCGCGCTACCGGCGAAAATCGATCAGGAGTTCCGAGTTGGAGTGGAGGACTCCCGGACTCCGTTTCGACGCTTTCAATCCGAGGGCCCTCATCGTCGATTCAAGTGGACGTTCGAAGTTTCGGGCACTCGAACTTTCCGTCCGTGCATTCACGCAATTTTGACGCAATGAGTTCTGCGATCCTTGTCGTCGTTGCGGTCGAGTCCGCGTTGTCGTCCAATCAGTCGCGTGGCCTGGAGTCGAGATGACAACTGAATCAGTGAGAACGAAAACACACCAACTCGGTAACTTGAAAATGCTCCCTTCTCACTAAGGACAGACAATTTTCATAAAGGTCATTAAAGTTACCGTATCTGTTCCAACTTAGACATTTAAAGTGTCCTTAAGTACTTGCTTTTAGGCACCAAAAATATTTTTCTTAGACGAACTTCTTCACCTACCATGCAGTTTTGTGTGTGTATCGATTATTTTCATTTTTTCGAGTTGGTGTGTTTTCGTTCTCACTGATTCAACTGGACATGCATGAAGAGCCTTCTCATCCGTTAGAGATGTAAAAAGGTTTTCGGACCTTGATTCGTTTCAATCTCGGACTCTAAAGCCTTGTCTCCACGAGACGTTTTCATGGAATTTGTCCCAAGTTCGAATCGCAGGAATAAAACTTCTGGGATTTTTCCCAGTCACCGTCTCCACGGGACGGGGCTCAATGCTCATACGACCCGGCGGCAAGTTTGCGCGGGAAGATAAGTTAGTAAAAATCAAGTGTTTAACGGGGATTAATTTAATAATTGAACAAGATTGACAATAAGACACATTATTTTAATTAAACGATCTCGAACAGTGGGTAACCAACAAAAATATTGTGTAATTCACCTGTACTCCTAATTTGGAATGATTTCATCTGTACTCCTGATTTGGCGCCTTTCGGAAACGGGCGCATCCTCACAAGACGTGGGGAAACCGCCAACCGGTGCTCAATGGGTCGAGTCAATAGGAGAGGTCGGACAAAATTAGTGAACTTTAAACGCTCATAACTCCGTTTATACAAAACTTTGACGTTCTAAGAGTGGATTCATTGGGTTCCTCGTGAAATTTTCTTTTAGGAGCACCTCTTACCATTTCAAATGGGACTAAATAAACATCCAAATTTGCAGTTTTACTCAAAAATTTCATGTTCGACCTCTCTAAGTGACTCGATCTACTGCGCGGTGGGCAGAAATCCAGCCATCTTGATCAATGAAGAAGCACGGTTCTTGCCTATTAGGGGAGGCACGCACGCTTCAAAAATTAACGAATCGATCTGAAAGAGGGTTATTCATATAGGCGAAAAATGTACCCAGCCCGGAATGTACGAAACTTTGTAGGCTGATAGTACTAGTTGAGAGAGGCTTATCCCTAGCTCCGTTTTTGCAGGAACCCCAGGGAAACAGCGTTGCCATTTTTTAAAGTCGTAACCTTCAAACATCCATAACTTTCGCAAAAATGCAGTTACAGAGCTCGTATTTATACCAAAAAACGCAAAAAATTACGTTCTATCGACCTATGTAAAAGAAATTTTAATTTGACTCCACTGTTGCCACGTTTCGGTCATTTTTTTAATTTTCGTAATTATTTAAAATCACGTTACCGCCTAAAAAAGTGTTTGCGGTTGGTGGGGAAAAACGGAAACGGAAAACGGAAATTAGGCAATGTTGTGAACACCATGTCGCAAATGGTCAGTTTAGGTTAGCTGAACGTGATTAAATGAGTACTACTTTAAATTGTGATCGCAGCGGTGGTTTTCATTGAAAACCGGCAACACCGCCGCTACTTGAATTCTTAAAAATCGTGTAAAAGTTTCAAAAAAGTGCAAATCATGGGCTGACTTTTCGAATTTTGCTTGGTCTAGGCGTTTTGCTTTAACACGGAGTCGCGAAACGTACCGAAACGAGCGTCAATATCGGGCGTCGGGCGTGTTGCCGAATTTTCAAATCGCTATAACTCGTGTTCCCTAAGTCTCTCAGAAAAGTATAATATATTAATGGATGCGGAATCGAACGAACAATAATTCCGACAGGTTTTTATTCAATCCCCACCAACCGCAAACACTTTTTTAGGCGGTAACGTGATTTTAAATAATTACGAAAATTAAAAAAATGACCGAAACGTGGCAACAGTGGAGTCAAATTAAAATTTCTTTTACATAGGTCGATAGAACGTAATTTTTTGCGTTTTTTGGTATAAATACGAGCTCTGTAACTGCATTTTTGCGAAAGTTATGGATGTTTGAAGGTTACGACTTTAAAAAATGGCAACGCTGTTTCCCTGGGGTTCCTGCAAAAACGGAGCTAGGGATAAGCCTCTCTCAACTAGTACTATCAGCCTACAAAGTTTCGTACATTCCGGGCTGGGTACATTTTTCGCCTATATGAATAACCCTCTTTTTCTTACAATGAGTCGACTTAGTTGTGCTGGTCACACAATCGTATTTTGATGCTTGATTATCGTGGATTAGCCAAAAATAATGAGATCCGTCTAGACAGAAACTCTCCACGTTCACTATTTTCTGCATAGTGCGAGGCAAATTCCTTGACATTTTCAAACGGTCTCTCGTAAAAAATGAAATTGTCCGGTTATTTTTGGCAGTATCTGATGCGGCTTTATCCCTTTCTGCTAAAAGCGGTCCAGTTAGGAGTAAATTTCAAACGCTCCCAATGCGATTATCATCATTTTTCAATCATTCCTGAAGGAAATCATTGTTCTTTTAGCTGTGTTGAAGTCAGCAACAAATCTTGTCCGCAATTTTGGTATTTATATCTCAGGTCTACGGCGAACCAAGGTACACTTTCAATCTGAATCAGCGTCTCGCCAACGCGGCGTCGCATAGGTAAGCAGAATACGTAAGACGAGCTTGTCAATTTAAGCCCGTAGCCACCCAGCTCCCAGCCCATGATGAGAAATGCACGAGTCGTTCCATTCCCTAGTTTTCCGCGTGTTGTCGCAGTCGCCTCAGCCAGGAAATGTTCCCTGGTTACAAGGGTGGTTTATAGGTCAGCGGTCAGCCCATCGGGTGACTCCGTGAACCATATCGCCATCACAAGATCACGAAACGGGTTCACGTCTTATGGTCGCGACAAGCGCCGAAGCTCCGATGCGCTGCTGCCACTTTCGTCAGGTTGGTAGGGTAGCTACAGTTCCGGGAAGTCGGAATCGTCAAGGAGTTACATCAAATTAGAGAAAAATTACGGAATTTTATAAAAGAGACTGGAAATCTGAAACTTGAAAAAAAATCATAGTTGTACAAACAATTGGACCACATTTTGCAATTGGGAACTATAAATTCTGGCTCTCCTGGAAAAACACTTATGTGCATAGCGAAACTAATGGCACATACGTTGTTTTTAAACCGGGCTAGAATTTATAGTTCCAAATTGCAAAATGTAGTCCAATTAAATTGTCTCAGTCTTGTTCGAGATTCAATGCCCGGACTAACGCTCCAAATAGTAGATATAGGGAAAAATTTTAAGTAAAAAAAATCACAATGTTAGTTTATTAAGTGGTTGATACCTGATAAAAAAAATTGCTCACATGTTTCTGTCATTTGCAATGAGAATTAATGCTAGAAATTTTTCCTTTTCAGTTTTACCCATGCAAATTGTTGATTTGAAAAGTTAGAGAAATTTTGTCTTTTTAGTCAGATAATTCTGCAGGGTGTCTACAAGTCCGGAAAGTCCGGAAATAGTACTGATTTTTCAAGGGTGGTCCGGAAGTACCGAAAAAGTGCGGAAATTTTGCAACAAAGTTCGGATTTTTTTTATTTTCGTCGCAATTCGAGCGTAAAATTCAAATTATTGAAATTTTTCGAATTTCGTCAGTTGAAGGTATTGAAAAAGTACTGAATTTTACTATTGAGCAGGCACTGAATTTCTTGGGAATGTACTGTAAAAGTACTGATTTTTGGCCCGCCTGTTTTAGTAGACACCCTGATTGATCCAGGCAGGCCCCCACAACCTCTCTTGGGTCCAAGGGCTGGACCAGGTAGCACAGCGGGCCCCTGCTCTTGCAGATTTTCTTGGGGTACTGGATGAAAATTTTACCAATAATATGTATAATTTTACATCGTCTCCTCACACATTCGAAAGTGGCAAAGTAATTTTTCCCCCCTCATAGTCCGTCTCTCGACCGATCGGATTTTCTTAAAAACTTGATGATGTTCTGGCAACTAGCAGCCGACTCGTTGCTCCTGTTTGGATTCACATTTTTTCTCAAAATCCCTTAAACGACAGAAAAGACGGAAACATGGGACTGAAACTCAGTAAACTTATGGGATTATGGTGTATCAGTTCAGCAACGCCTTTTGTTGACTGCCGCGTGACAACGCAATTTACTACCCAATGCAGCGTCAGCGTCTCCACTGGGCGCCAGGTCTGCCTTACTGAGGAAAAACGCCGTATGAACCACTCGAGAGTTGCCAAATTTTCCCCTATAAAATGTTAATTTTTAAGGAGAGTTGCATCTTTTCTATTAAAATTTTCAGACAGTCCCACTATAATTTTGAATCTCAGACTCTGAAGGATAATCTATTTTGTAGCTCATGTATCTGTAGCTGTAGCTCTGTAGCTCAAAATCAAAGAGTACATTTTTCAAAATTTTGAATTTTAGGGAATCGTCATTGAAAAAAAAGAAAACGCTAATGAAAATTTGCAAAATCGCGCCATAGAGAAAAGGTTCAACACTGGTAAAAGGGAAAACCTCTTAGTTCAAGAGTGCAGTTTCTTGTCGCCGGATTTAAGAGTCTGGACTCTTGTTTCAATGCAAAATCCGCTTGAATCAACGCAAAATCCGCTTGAATCAATGCAAAATCCGCTTGAAACAAGAGCTCAAGACTCTTAAATCCGGCGACAAGAAACTGCACTCTTAAGTCAATGCAATGCGGCATTGGTCCAAGAGGTTTTTTTTACCAGTGAATTTTTAAAAACCCCAAAAATCGTTGTTCCGAACTCGTATTGCTGTGCCATGGAGGATTAAGATCCGATTTTCAATGAAACTCTCTAAAAAATTGAAGACAAAACATTCCCAGATTTCCCTGAAAATTCGTATTTTATAAAAAGAAATTTAGCAACGTCTGAAGGCTCATGCGGCGTTATCCCTTCGTATGCCAGAGTTGACTGTTAGAAGGTGTCACAACACCCGCTTCGCTGCAAACAGTCTCCTCGTTTGGAGATGATCCGAGCCCGCACTATCCTGCCGTGATGGCTAAGAGAGCAGTAAGTGCACTTCCGTATGAGCCCTGATTAGCATACGCTTTTATGTGTCTCGAGGTTCATCCCAGCATGCACTTACTGCTCTCTTCGCTATCTCTTCGCTAAAAGAGCAGTAAGTGCATTTCTGTATGAGCCATGATTAGCATATGCTTTTATGTGTCTCGAGGTTCATCCCAGCATGCACTTACTGCTCTCTTCGCTATCTCTTCGCTAAAAGAGCAGTAAGTGCATTTCTGTATGAGCCATGATTAGCGTATGCTTTTATGTGTCTCGAGGTTCATCCCAGCATAAACTTACTGCTCTCTTCGCTATCACGGCAGTATCGTCGGGTCGTTATCCGAACTTATTGTCGCTTTCGTGTACCGCCGAGTCGGTTACACTTACGGACGTGATTGCAGGTTCATTGGCCGTGTCCTAGTGCGTGCATGATCCGAAGCTTTGGGTCGTGGGTTACTAGTCTTGGCGCCACGGTGCATAGCTTTCGCGCACATTTTTAGCCTCGATTATACGTTTAACATTCATCGCGAATGTCGTTCGCGCACAAACGATGCCGACAGCATTGCACACAATGCACTATTAGGCAACGCTGTGCCATATGTTAATTTAGACGAAATATATGGCAAGTTAAAGGACCGATTGAATGGAATTTAAGGAAAGGAGAAGTAGAAATGGCAAAGAGGAAGATATTCCAAACGAATACAGGAATGAGTACGAAAAATGAGTTTCAATAAATTAAATCGTTTAATGGGAATAACTGTGAGCATTAAACATATTCTGATTAATTGTTATACTTTTGATTGTTATACTTTCAATTCTTATTTTTACTCCCATGTACATCATCCAATTTTTCCGAAGTTCAAAAAGTTTTACTTTGAAATCCTGGCGTATCTTTAATTCACGAGGTCAGAACTTTGGACGGTAGGTAGTGTGATGGAAGCGCGTGGAATTTTTCTGTCGAAATAAATCCTGTGCGAAGAAATTGTACACCTCCTTGCCTCATGCCTGCCTTCCTTGGAGCTTTTTCAGGCATTAAGTTCAAAAAGTTCATCAATTCTACACACCGCCCCCTTTAAATCGTAAGCTATATCCGTCAAAATTTTTAATCTGAAGGTTTTTTTCTTCTCGCAAGTGGTAAGAGCCTAGAGCCCCCCTCCCCCCTCGTCACTTGTCAATTTCACCAGATGACCCTTCCTCAGCCGCACCGTCATTCAGAATCGATCGTTGGTCCAAAAAAAAAAAATCTATACTCTTTTATTTTATTGCATCGGCCTTCACGGTTTTTTAAAAAAAATATCCATCTCATTGGTCGGCTTTTGGTATAAGTGAGTCAGAATAAATTTAACGCCGAGAAATGTCAACAATATACGTAATAGTATGCATAGCATATGATAATTCGGACAGTTATAAATAATCATTTTCAAAAATACGCTTGAGGCCACTTAGATAACCTCTTGTGCGGTTGACTTTTCTCCGCCCTACATCGTGCTTGAGGTGAAATTCATGTAAAACATCTCTTTAAGGAATGTATGTAGGCTGCATTCGCCCTAGCTTCGCATTTGACATTTTCAGACCTAGCGAAAAATTTTACCTCCAATAGTTAAATTTTAATTAATTTTGATTGTAGTTCATCCAGTAATCTTTTTACCTAAATCTTAAATTTTAAAGAGAAAGATCGTATCTGAATCTTGGCCCTTGATGTATTACTTTCTGCAGAACTTTCGCAAAATTGCATTGCTCTGTTGCCTATTCTCCCGAACGCAATGCGGCTTCATTTTTGCCAGTGCTCTGTCTCTCTCTCTTTCTCCTTATCAAAAGAAACAAAAGTAAATTATCAGAAATCAAAAATTCCACTGAAAAAAGAAGAAGGAGAAATGTATAAGCTAGAACTGGACGGGGTATCATCTCGTTGACTTGTTGATAAAGACCTCAAACAAAATGAATGAACCAAGACCATGCAGTTTACTCATTATCCCTGTGACTCAATGGTGCTTATTAATATAGTCGGATGGAAAGGGGCCTTTTTTCTACTATTTTCTTTCCTAATCATCATGAGTCTGTATTTCAAAGAACCAAAATTGAGTTTTGTGGGACATTCGTTATTTTTGGAAAAGAAGAATTCATGATAAGCACTGATTTGTTCACATTTGGTCAATACCCTTTATCAGCAATTTCGTCAATCACAACAATACTTCATGAAAATGTAGTCCAGTTGAAATTAGGATACCACAATTCGGCCGTGTAGAAGCTCGTTTTGTCTACTCTCTGAAATGAAGGAAAATCCATTCGAGCCACTCAAAATTGATGGACCCCTCCGAGACATAGTACCTTTGTGAAAGTGTAGTCCGATTGAAATTAGGATACCACTATTCGGCCTCCTAGGAGCTCGTTTTGCGTATTATCTTAAATGAAGGCAAATGCGGCAGACTTAACAGCGATGGACCCTTTCGTTCAGGAGAATCTGGATCGTGAAATCTTTCAAGTCAACAACTGCCAGAGGCTCTTAAATCCAAAGCGAAGCTCATTTCGGTCCGTAACAAAACCGCTCTTCTCCTAACTTTCCACGGTGCTTTTCCGATTTTTCCTCGATTTGTTTTTGAACCCTTCACCTTGTGCCAAGTAAACAAAAATTAGATTGAGGCGGGCGCCACACAGTGTATCGAGTCAATCACAGATGTCAGACATGAAATTTTTGACTCAAACTGCAAATTTGTATGTCTTCATCGCCACATTTTAACTTTAAGGGGTGCTTCTTGAGGGAAATTCCACGAGGAAATTAATGGAACGACTTTAGAACTTCAAAGTTTTGTATAAACGGGGTTAAAGGCGTTTCAAGTTTCCAATTTTGTCCGACCTCTCCTATTGACTCGATCCACTGTGCGGCATCGGAAAATCGCGCGGCGCTGGAAGCGCCAACGCCACGCGGGAGCCGGGCGGAGCGGAGGGAGAAGACAAAAATATGACGCCCGGGTAATTGTGCAGATATGAAAGTGTAATTGGGCTAGAACGGAAAAACGGCGAGAATACTGCCGTGCCGGAAAAACGCCGTATGAACCTTCAGACGTTGCCGAATTTCCTTTGGTAAATCACGAATTTTCGGGGAAATTTGTAAATATTTTCTTCCAATTTTTCAGATAATTTTGTTCGTAATATCTTCCGAAGCTCCTGAAAATTTCTGGGAAAAATCATCATAGCTTTCCTCAAAAATAACCATTTATCGACGGAAATTTGGCAACTCTCAAATGATCATTTGACGTTCTTCCTTAGCACTGCAGAATATCGGCGCGGCCCGGATGCGCTGCGCTGGCCGCCGCGTCAAACGTCAAACTCGGACCGGATGCCCCGGTCGAGCCCCGAGCCAATTTCCCCTCAAACCGAGACGACTCTCGACGTAGGGGCGTATCCCAATATGCACGTGAGCCCTGTTTTACATGTAAATCCATGCTCTCTGGGGCTCATGTGGAAATCGAGATACGCCCTTACTGCCGTGCTAAGGAAGAACGCCGTATGAACCTTCAGGCGTTGCCGGATTTCCTTTGATAAAACACGAATTTCCTGTTAAACTTATGAACATCACTCTTCCAATTTCGTCCGATTATTTTGTTCGCAATTTCACCCTATATTCTGGAAAATTTCGAGGAAAAGTGTCCACAACTTGTCTCCAAAATAAACCATTTATCGAAGGAGATTTGGCGACTCTCGAATGTTCATACGGCGTTCTTCCTTAGCACGGCAGCTTACGTCAGAGAAGCGACGATGTATTCCCGCGGTTTTATAATCCCCGTTTCATTTCGTAATCAATATGGGTAGTGTGGATCATCATATTATTATCATACACATCCATATCGTACTAGGGTTTTCCTGACATTATTTTGAGCGCTCGGCCGATACGGAGCGCTTTTTGTTTTAAACCTGCCTGTAGAATTCTAGTATGCCAGTGGCAATGTGTTCAAATTGCACACCAGCTCAACAAAAGCTTCTCGTGTACCAAAATTGTAAAATAGAAAAAATAAAAATATAAAAGATGACGGAGAAAGGCTTAACATATTTAGAATAGATTCACCCTCTGTGGCATGCATTGCGTTAGGGTTTCGTGACAACGTAATTTTGGGTTTTTAAAAATTGAATCTTCCCTCTAAGGCATAATTCTGCAAGTTTTCATTAGTTTCTCTTTTTTTAAAAAACTAATTCCCAAAAATTTGAAATTTTGAAAAAAAAAATGGTTCTCTATGATTTTTATCCAAGCTACAAAATAGATAAGTGTCCCCCAAAATCTCAGATCCAAAATTATTTCATGCCATAAAGGGTTAATCTGTATTACCTTTATTTAATGCTTCTGATGTCTAAGCACAAAGAGAGATAGTCGTATTAGCGGTAGTGAAGTTTTCCCAAGATTGATAGTTGAAATTTTGGTGATTGAGTTCTTTCATCTCAACGCTGCTCATCCTCGGGGAATTTAAAAACGCGCCTATACAGAAAACAGCTTAGCGCTTCAATATCTAATACGGACGCATTAGAGCTTTCCCGCTTGCTCTAGGTTTTCTCTGACTCTTTAGGATTTTCCATGGCTTTCTCAGATGAAACCTGATTTTTTAGGAACTTCTCAACCCGCGGACTTAGGAGATCCCTGCAGGAACGTGCAACTGAAAATGTATAAACGCACGCTTAAACGTTACCTCTTTCGTCGCGAGCGTTCATTTCATCGCTACGGTGAAATGAAAAACAGTTTGACGAGCACGACCCGAAGATCAACGACGTCATAAAATCACCCAACTGGATTTATCTCGTCTAGTGGCGAAGATTACGGACCAATTATGGCTGTCGAAGGTTCTATGACTGGAGCCTCCTCAACGCTCTGACTCCTGTATATATCTGCCGTGCTGAGAAAAAACGCCGTATGATCATTTAAATGTTGCCCAACTTCCCACAGTAAAATATTCAATCATCATGATCATCACAATATATAATTCCGTAAGCCCGATCCTTCGGTTCAAAATTCAGCGGGGACCGCCGAGCCGATCCGGGCACGTGTGGCACTGGCTTGACCATCCCGCGCACTGGAAAAAAAAGTCGCTTGGATGTAGAGTCCATACTCCTAAAAACATCGACAAGAAAAAATACTCTTGATTCAATCGGATTTGTCCTTAAATCTAAGAGCCAAGCCTCTTGATGCAAGCGGATTTCCTCTTGATTTAAGTAAAAATCCTGTTGAATCAACAGTATTTTGTCTTGTCAATGTTTTTAAGAGTCTAGACTCTAAATCCAAGCGACTTTTTTTTTCCAGTGCAGTCCCTCGATGGCCAGAAAATTAGAGGGATCGTGCGGCGGGCACCGTGCCCCTTGCTCCCTTTGAAAGAGCGCTAATCCCGTTCGTTCCGTCGAGAGATGGGCGATGTTTCGTTATTTCCAGGCGCTTTTTTTTCGGTCAGCTGATGATTCGACTGCCCAAGGCGTTTGTCGACATGAAAATCGCCGTGTATGATGGTTTTACGGCGGAAGCGTACCTAAAGATTTTACGTAAATTAACTATATTCACACAACGGGATGCTCCGAGATCAACTTTCGAAGGAGATGTAAACAAATCGATGACCGAAGTGTGCAGTCACGGATCTCCTTCTGCGGCGTTGCAGAAGCAAACTCCCTGTCATACACAACGCAATTTATATAAAACTATCTTGATTTTTTGTCTCCTTTGGCAGAATATTTTATTTATTTCAGAAGTTTCCTAACTTTTCTCAGAGAAAATATTTTATCGGGAGAAACGAGGCAACGTTGGAGTGCTCATACGGCGCGGCGTCGAAACACAACGTGGGCCTTTTAGGCCACATTGTTCGATGCCGCGATTATCCTAACGCGATTTCGAATAATCGCGCCGAATTCGGTGCGATCGGCGTCAAATATATCAGCGCCTGCAAGACTGCAGGAATACTTCATGCATTGCACCAAACAGTGCGGTCGGTGTCAGACGCAGGTTAGCGCCTACAAGACTGCATGAATACTTCTCGCATTGCACCAAACGCAATGCGTGGAATACGAGTGAAAGTCTTTGAAGATTTTAAAACAAAATATTCTAACGTTTCCCAATATTTTATCCAAAGAGGCGGCGTCTGCATGTTTGTACGGCGTTTATTCCTAGCACGGTTGTATAGGCTAAATGGTCACCCTGCTAAAAGTGTTACATGAAGAATGGCATGTAAATGGACGATTTCCATGAGATTTGGCATGTAAATAGCCAACTTCCATGAGATTTGGCATGGAAATCGGGGTGTAACGCATGGAAGGCGAGACGTTTCCATGAGGCTGGCATGGAAATCCTGACCACTTCCATCCAACTTGCATGTAAATAAAGTAATTGCCATGCAACGTGAAAACTATACTGCATGGAAAAGTATGGTTTACATGCAAGTTGGATGGAAATGTTCCAGTTTCCACGCCGATCGCATGAAACATAGCTGGTGCNTTTTCATGGAAAAAATTTCCATGCCAAATATTTTCATGGAAAAAATTTCCATCCGAATTTTCCATGAAACTGTATTTACATGCAAAATTTTACATGTAACACTTTTAGCAGGGCAGAAACTACTTCTATGAACAATGGGTCACTAAACTATGAACGAATTTTGACTTGCGAATACATTTGTCTGAAGGTAAATGACGCGTAGAACACGATGCGCACATTGAAAACGCGAATTAGTAGCTCAATAACCGAGAAATACGCAGTTCAAATCGCGCGACTTACCCGCAAATTTAGAACACCCCGGTTTCGCGCCAAACCGAATTATGTCATCAGGCACCTATCAGAATCGAGCACGGGTTTCTACGACTTCCGTCAAATGTCTATCTACTCCTCGTATGTGAGAACAATACTAAAGTCGAACTTATATCTTTAGAATTAAGGAATCGAATCTCATTTATGTTATCTTTAGTAGACAAGCTATGATTCCACCAAAGAAACCCGTTTTATTTTAACACACATCAGTGGAAAATGATAAAGAGATTGCGATTTGAATCAGGATTAGCAGTCAAAAATCAGGAAAAATCAGGATTTCCCAAAATGAAAAAAAGGACTAGACACCCTGGTCAGGATGGTAGTTTTATAGCTGAGAAAGCTTCCCACTCAGAAAGCCTCACAGCTATGGTTCGGAAAATCAAACAATCTGAATCATATTCTTCATTTTCTCGTTTTTTTTTTTTTGTTTCAGGTAGCGCACGCTCTGCTCACATCAATCCTAGCGAACGTGGCCGTGCAAGTGTTGGCCGGGACGCATATACCACCAGTCCTGGACGATGGAAGTAAGTAAATTTTCCGCGTATGATACACGATACCCCGACAGAGATGTCACTCGAGGAACTTTTCTCGCTGCGTGCCCGCCGGGCTCACCATCACGTTTTTCGCCACGCCAAAGTGCCGCCCCGATAATTGGCGGCGCGGTGCCGCTCGTGCGTGAAGCACGCTCCAGCCTTGTCAAAACTCTTCCAGACGCTGCCATGCTAAGGAAAAACGCCGTATGAGCCTTCAGGCGTTTCCAAATTTCCTTTGACAAAATAACTAATTTTCGAGAAAATTTGTGATTATTTTTCTTCCAATTTCTCAGGTAATTTTGCTTGTAATTTGTACACTGGAAAAACCACATTGGATCTTGAGTCCAGAATCTTAAAAACATCGACAAGAAAAAATACTCTTGATTCGATCAGATTTGAGCTTAAATCAAAAGGAAATCCGCTCAAATTAAGAGGCTTGGTTCTTGATTTAAGCTCAAATCTGATTGAATCAAGAGTATTTTTTCTTGTCGATGTTTTTAAGAGTCTGGACTCAAGATCCAATGTGTTTTTTTTCCAGTGAGAGTTGAGACAACGCGGCTTATGGATGTCACAAACGGGAATAAAGATTACACAAATCGGACGTTTTTTGTAAATCTTTGATCAACCCATTCCCGAATTTCTATCTCCGTTCCCTCTCTCATTCCATTTTTTCCTTGCCGTACCCCTAATTCTCCGGTCCATTCCAGTTTATAATCTTTGTAATTGATTATAATGTAATCTTTATTCCCGCGTGTGAAGACCTAAAATTTGGGAATCCGTCAGAAATGGATTTGCATTGTTTTTACTCTCAGTGTAAAGGGACTCTAGTAATTTGATTTAAACAGTCTGAAAATTTCAAGGAAAAATATCGACGATTTTCCTCAAAAATAAACATTTTATCGGAGAAAATTTGGCAACTCTCGAATGTTCATACGGCGTTCTTCCTGAGCACGGCAGAACGTGGAACGGAACTCGGATGGTTTCAATAAAATTGGCAAAGGCGTGAGCTCTATCCGCGGTGTGCGTTTCCATACTGCCTTCACACTTGTTTTAGCTGAAATTATAAGCGGAGGAAAACACGCTGTGACGTCATCTCGGCCCTCCGTTTTAGTTTATTTTCAAGGCCTCGCGTCATATCGGAACGTTCTTCTGCCGTGCTAAGGAAGAATACCGTATCTGTAAATTTTTTTTAAAAAAAAAACTTCGGTTGACGTCTCCTTGAAACTAGGCCACCGAGACTCGAAAAGAACCTTCCGGGACTTCCTGTCAAGCGGCTCGTAACGGTGTGTGGGTCGCTGTTAGGGCAGAGAGGTAGGAGACTTAAAGCTCCTTCAATTTTTTGCATGTTATACAAACTTCTCTAAAGCTTTAATAATTGCATCCAGGCGCCACTATCAACGTTGTCAGAGTATGAAAGTACACCGTATGAAAGAAAATAATCATCGTGCCAATTGAGGCAAATACAGAGAAAACTTCCCTAATGCGCATAAAAATTTAAGTAGAGTTCATCAACCATGTAGGTTTTTTCTCATTCTCCTTCAATTTGAACTTCGTTAAAATCAGTGGCGATTTTGCAAGTTGGCAGCACTTTTTTTCCTCCATTTAATTCCACTCAAAATATAGATTTTAGAATTGCCAAGAATCGATTGTTATACCTACATACATTTTAATGGAAGAAAAACAGTGTTGCCAAGTTTCAAGAACCGCCTCAGATGAAATGTCATCGGTTAAAGTCAAGGAAAAGCAAATTAAAACGTGCCCTCGCACGTCGCACAGTAGATCGAGTCAATACGAGAGCTCGTTGGAAAATTTAAAAGCTAATAACTCCGTTTTTATACAAATCTTTGAAGTTTTAAAAGTGGTTTCATTATTGGTTTCCTCGTGAAAGTGTCCCGAAGAAGCACCCCTCGAAACTTTAAATGTGGCGAAATAAACAAAATTTGCAGTTCTAGTCAAAAATTTCATGTCCGACCTTTCTAATTGACTCGATCCACTGTGCGTCGCGCGACAACGCTTGAAAGTTGGCACTGGGACTCTCCCAGTCGAAGCCCCGCGACGAGGCGACTACGGCCGTGGTCCAAGAAAACAGAAACTGCGTCATTTTCCGCATTCGTTTTCGTCCAGCGCTCGAATCTGTGCACGTAATAGTAATGGACCAAATCAACTTGACTCGCCGGCAATGTCATTGCCTTTAAAAGGCATTAACAGTTTGTTTTCAACTTTTCTCGCTTGCGTAGCAGCCAGCGTGGCATGAAGGCATTATTAGTTTTTCACTGTGGAAAAGCGCTATCTCTAGCAGTGACGTGGTGTGCTTCGCGATACATCGATTTCGGGCGTACGGGGGGGGGGGGGCA
>NW_017547243.1:803123-836081 GCF_001854935.1 Bemisia tabaci
CCCCCTATGTTGTTGAGCCATTTTTTAAAAGAAACAAATCTTTTTGATGTAGCTGAAGTTTTTAACTGCACCGGAAAAAAAAACACATTGGATCTAGAGTCCAGACTCTTGGAAACATTGTCAAGAAAAAATACTCTTGATGCAATCGGATTTTTTCTTGAATCAAAACGAATCCGCTCAAATTAGGAGGCTTGGTTCTTGATTTAAGTTAGATTCTGATTGAATAAAGAGTACTTTTTCTTGTCAATATTTTTAAGAGTCTGGAATCTAGATCCAATGTGGTTTTTTTTTGTTTTTTTCCAGTGTGGTCCTCTCAAGTTTTTTCTGTGTATCATGCAGGCTGAAACCACGGACGACGAGGCACTCTGGGTGGAAGAGGGAAGTAGGCGGAGGCCGTCTTACACCCGATAATCTTGGGGCGCACCCGCACCAACTCCCGATAACATAAGCCCCCGGGCTTGTCGGCTTGAGGTGCCGAACCGCTTTTTGTCGGCACACTGCACACTCGTGTACTGATATAGATGTCAGTCCTCCTGATAGACGCTCGTCCGTGTAGACGTGCCGCAAGCGTCCTGATAACGCTACCGCAAGACAATGACCGACAACTAACGGATGACGAGCCCCATTGTTTGTTTCTGGAGGATGCGCGCCCCGCTGCCCAGCTCGGCGCACAGTGGATATAGTCAATTAGAGAGGTCGGACATGAACTTTTTGACTAAAACTTCAAATTTTGATGTTTATTTCGCCACATTTTAAATTCTAAAGGACATATATAGATGAAAATTTCAGGAGAAAACCAAGGGAACTACTTTTAAAACCTCACAGTTTTGTATGGACGGAGTCATAAGCTTTTAAAGTTTCCAAATTTTGTCCGACCTCTTCTATTAACTCGACCCACTGTGTGGCGCCTGGCTGGAAGGAACGGGCCCCAATATTGCGTCATAGCCGTCTCTGGGTCACCCGTCCATACGGAATGAATTTACCATAGTCTGACAGACTTGGGTCGTAGAACACCTACGCCAATGGGAATGAAAAAGGGTGGCGAGGCGTTTATGATCGATTATATCGATATTTCCCCACTTGCATGGAGCTGTGGTAAAGAATCGATTATCAACGTGTTCGTTGCGAGCACCCTCTTTAGCGATCCTTTTCCATAGATTTCCTCTAAAAGGAGGAGATTTGACAATGTCTGAAGGCTCATGCGGCGTTTTTCGCTGGCAAAGAAGAACGATTAGCGACTCCTGAGTCGTCGCCTCTGCTCTAGGGCTGTGGAATAGTTGAGTGGCGTGGCCTGCTTTGCGATATATCGGTTGATCTGCCATTAAATCTATGGAAAAATATCGATAGAAAGGGTGTTCGCAACGAACATTTTAATATTTGATTCTTTACCACAGCTTCAAATGGGGAAATATCGATAATCGATCCTTTACGCTACGCCACTGGAATCGTTATCGAATGACCTTCATCGATAATTACCCTGCTAAGATAGGGATGTATCGAGCAGGATATTGCGATAACGATTAATCGACTCGCTGGCCTCTATCCGGCAGCCGTGGCGCTTGGCTTATCGGTGACCATGTTGTCACTGATAGCTGATTCGGTGTCCACTCGGATTTTGTCCCCCATTCGCTGATAAGGCTTTCACTGATAAGCCCGTGCCCGCCTTGCGGAAGTAGAGCAGCGGATGTTGCATCAGCACGTTCAACGGAAGGCTTTCGCGTCATAATCCAGTTTTTTACTGGTTTGAATTGAAGACTGATGCCGCACAGAAGAGAGGCAGGGTTGCCGGCAGTTTGGAAAATCGGGAAAGTCAGGGGATTTCTGACGACCGGAAAAAGTCAGCAGGGTGTTTAGCGACCTAGAGGACCGGGAAATGTCAGGGAAATTTTTTTGTGTCAGGGAAATCAGGGAAAACGTCTGGGAGACGTTTCAATAAACCTGTCATTGCTCTTCTCTTGAAGAAAACCTTCCGTTACTTTTCTTTTGAAGACTAAAATCGAAGCGGAGATTTGCTACGTTGCAATCGGAGATGCGCAATTTTTGACCTCAGCCATCAATTCAATGTTCCATGTTTCAATTAATGAAGAAAATTCAAGAAAACCTGTCGTTAGTTTTCTTTTGAAGAAGGAACGGAGATTTGTAACGTTGCAATCCAAGATACGCAATTTTTGACCTTAGCCATCGATTCAATGGAAAAATTGCGATGCTTTGAGATGAAGTTGTGACTCAGTAACTAGGTACTTAATCGACGTAAAATCGCTGAAATCATCAATTTTTGAACGATTAGGCTATATTTTTTCCTTACAACTTACGCCGTTGAATTGGAATAAACCAATATTTAATTTTTTTATGTTTTTTCAAACAAAAAAAATGTATATCTACCGTAAAAGTTTTTAAACCGGCCACATTAGCGCATTGCAAAACTCTATTCTTTCAATTTTTAAGATAAAGAATAGATTTCAAAAAGTATCTTTCTTTAACATATCTGGACACAGTCATTATTATTGTTAACTGAATTTATTTCGATTCCGTCCTAGGAGAAAGAATGTACCTTTGGATGTAAAATTAGTTCTCTGTATTTTAAAGAAAAAAAATTAATTAGCATTCATTCCATCATTATTGGACTTTTTAAGATTTAACTCCATGGAACAACTATTTTACCAATCCTCGTATGCATGTGTTTTGCAGGTCCGGTGATATCAGATCTGGAACTCTTTGGAACTATTGTAATGAGCTTAGCCTGTCTGATAACAGCGTTTGTTCTCATCGTCGGAGTACATAAGGTAAATTTCATTGTTAAATCAACGTCAATTAATGAATTATTTGCTTCCTTTAATTAATTTTGTACTACTCCTCAAGCAGCTTACACTTATTAGTCCAACGAAAATGATGCAGTAAAATTGCAATATTTATTCAGCGTTTGGGCAATGAATGCCGATTTTAAACGATGAATAAAGCAAGTTCCATGTGACCGGAAGAAGAACGCAAGAAAAATGCTAAGAAAAATTGCAACCTATTTCAATAATAGGATCCCTCTGCGTCTGCAGCCAGTGGACAGACAACATACAACATTCTCTGTAATCACAATTTATTGTCACTCTATCAAAATTGAGTTCAATCAGGATTTAATCCCGATCTCATCAGGATTTGAGGAAAAATCGATAGTAAAATCAGGATTTAAGAAAAGTCGGCCGTCCAATCGAATTTTTTTATAGAGCTATTTTTGTGAAATTACATTCGCCTAATTCTAGAGTTCTGGTCTCGCATACGCTTATGCGGGAATTTAATTTTTCTCCGCAAAAATCAGGATTTGGAAAAATTATAAAGTCAGGATTTAGCAGTCAAAAATCAGGAAAAATTAGGATTTCATCAGGATTTCCCTAAATGAAGAAAAACCAGACACCCTGTTAAATTCAGTTTTCAGTTAGGTTGAATAATTTGTAAAAATTCTAATTTTACCTGGGAAGAGAGCAACCTCATTAAATTTCATTTTTAATCAGGCAATTGATGCTGATGATTTCTTGGAGACATTCTCGCAGAAGCATAAAAGTCGTGCCATCATTTTAGTTATTTATTTTTTCATCGTAATTTTTCATTCTATTTTTCAGAGTCAACCAAAATATTTCGTGCCATTCATGTTGCTCCTATCTATCACAGCTATTTTCGAATTAATCGTGTTCGGACTTGGTTTTGCTTTTGTCTTATTTGACATCGTATCAGGAGTGCCTCCAAGACTGAACTTCTCAGAGAAAATATTTTCATTTTTTGATGGATGTAAGTACCTTCTCTTCTGTTCTTTCTCCTCTGCAGACACAGTTTTTGGTACATCATCTCGTATTTTCCAAGAATTCCAGTGATTCCAGAGCAGTATTTTGTCCCGTCTGCAGGACCGAATTTAGGGGGTGGCCACATGAGCCGCGGCCCATGGCGCCAAATTTTTCAAATTTTTTAAATGTAGGTGTATAAAAAAAATAGGATTCAGAAAAAGAATTACATACGAGAAAAGGCGACAAAATCTCTCATTTCCTGAGAGTATAGTAATTTCTAATTTCGTCGTCTTTCAGTGATACAAGAGACAGCACCTTTAATTAGTCGAGTTAAGAGAGAAACCAAACACGCAATTTGGCCTGGAACGGCGCGGCGCAAACAGCAATGATGACGAATTGACGAGGACCTGAGATGAAAAGGAGAAGCCCTCGGCGCGGCGGTCGGCATGAAACACCTATAGATCTGGATACACGATCAAATTCCGAACCAATTCTGATCAAAGTAGACCACTTGATGACGGATGGTCACCATGCAACAGTCCTCTTTGATCAAAATTGGACGAGCCGTCAAATTTTGATTAGAATGGAGTGCCACAAGAAACATTTCTGCCAAGTTTTCATTTTAAAACTAAGCAAATTAATGATTTTAAGACCGATGACTCCCGACACTTCGATGGTAATTGGTTTGGAAATTTGATCGAGACCTTATTAGCGCCTACAAGACTGTATGAATACTTCACGCATTGCGTTGAACACATAGTGTGGTCAGCAATGGTCGGTGTGAAACGCACAGCGCCTACTAGACTGCATGAATACTTCACGCATTGCGTCAAACACAGCGCGTCCAACAGCGGTCGGCGTGAAACGCACAGCGCCTCCAAGACCGTAGGAATACTTCACGCATTGCGCCAAACACAGTGCAATCAGCGCGGCGCGGCAACGGAAGTTAAAATTATTAAATCACATTTATGTTTGTTCTTTCATAATTTTTTCGTTCATTTCTTGTAAATGGAAGGCCTTGACCACACAGAGATAGGTTTACGAAACTTAACTTTTGCTAGCAGTATTGACAGAGCTTTCGCAAAAAATTTGTCCAACTCGAGTAAACGCGTCTTACGCATCCTTACCCCTCCGGAACGTTCACTTGATGGTCTTTATTGATGTTTCAAAACGAATGAGAAGATGGCAGCAAAATACAAGCGGCCCATGGGCGGCAAGTAGGTAAATCCGGCCCTGCCCATCTGTAGTTTTGCTTTTTCAAAAATGTATCACTCCTTAAGAAACTGTTATCTTCTGACAGATGGTTCATCCCTCTTTGGCATCAATAGTTTTCAGGAATATTATTCGCTTATTTTTCATTAGCCCTTATAATGAGTCGTTGCCAAGATCGTGCCAGATAGTGCTGAAAAGTCAGCACTTTTTCCATCCAAGTTCTTGTAAAACAGCCGCATTCTGTCGCATAATCTGGCAACTTTAACTCTTGTCGTTTTGGAATTTTAAAGTCTCTCTGCTCAAATACTTTTTTTTCTGTGTGTGCTTTACAATTAATTACTAATTTTGCAATATTAATTATTAATTAATATTGCATTATTATTAATTATTATTAATTTTTTTAAATTTAGCAATATTATTTTCCCACAAGGAGTGTTTGTTGCTTTTTCTTTTTCTTGCATTGGTGAACCGTGTCCTTAAGCAATTTTCTGTTCAATATAAGTAATCAGGAAAATGGTATGATAAGGCAAAAATTTGAGTGACGATGAAAGAGAATTTGCAGCAATGATAAAAAAAAGTGTATCTTAAAATGTGACATTTTAAATCTTTATTCTTGTTTCATCAGGAAGGAAAACCAACCAACAGTTTCCATGTTTTGAATTTCAGTGTTGATTTTTGATTATTGAAATATTTCATTGGATTTTGCTAATTTTAATCTATTTTATTTTGTTTGTTTCAGTCCTTAATATATACTTCGTTCTGGTCATTCATAGTTACTACAATATTTTAAGGCAGAGCTCCAGTTACCTGAGAGAAAATGTTTAATCTTTTGAAATGGCAACCAGTCTAATGGTCTCATTCTCATATGTACCTAGGTTTAACTCATTAAAATTACTTTTTTTGAAGATTTTTCTACTTAAGTATTTAAGTAAGTATGTACTTAATATGATTGAATCAGTGTGATGTTCTTTAAATTCTTGATGTGTGGTATCAAAAGGTTTGGCACAACATCTCTCGCCAGATCTGAATCTCTTATGATGCTCAATGATTATCTTCATAAAATTGATTCTTGGCCATGTTTTCATTGCAATTTTTGCACACCTAAATTTTGAGGTATCTTGATTCTTTATATTCCAAACAAACAACAGTCAATGAGCTTCTTAATGGTGAAACTGCAGAAGCGCGTATCAGGGTTTGCGGTGTTGCAGTTTAATGCAACAAAAGTTGCAGTAAACAACTGAAAATCATTTCAACTCATCATTATTATATTTTGTGGGAGTTGATTATATAAATTTTTCATCTACAATTCATCAAAGGCTCATATTTGTGTGTAGCAACATTGCAATGGAAACGCCATGCCGAGGAAAAACGCTGTATGAACGTTCAAATGTTGCCAAATTTCTTCTCAAGAAATTTGCATTTGATCGTAGGAGATTCAGCAAAGCTTAAATGCTCATACGGTGCTTTTCCTTCTGAGCATGGCAGTAATCCTATCAAGAATTTTTCCTTCTTGCCTCAAGTAATAATGTCTTCAGCAACTCAAAATTAGTCGAGGTTTTACTTTAATTCATGAACGTTGTTTTCCAAAACATCAAGTTTTGGTGTGTATTGTTTGAAATACCACTTGCATTGATGTTATCGCAAAATTTGTAAGTCTCTCTGAGCCTTTTGTTGATCGAAGCAACTGCACACAGTTTATTAGATGCTTTTTTCAGCAGGCATTTGCAGATCAAAATCCACTGATTCAATTTTAATGTTCATACTTTGAATATGTTTCTATCATTTGCCATCAGTGCTGTGTTTCCATTGTCACTGCAACATTTTCGTTGCTCCAAAAAAGGTAAACAAAAAAAACGCATCAGGTATTTATTGAATTTCTGAATATTTTTTAGGATTACGTTTCCAATTCATCTCTCAACATTTACATTTAATCACCCAAGTGTCCTTACTTTGAATTGAATCACACAGCTCAAACATATGCCATTTCTTAATCTCTGAAACGCTTTTCTTGACCCTCCATGATCAAACTCTACTATTTTCGTTGCATTTCTCCCCACAGAAAAGTAATTATAAACATTAAATGCATATCTTTTATTGAAATTAGAAACTGCAGATAATAGGTGTGAAACTGAATCAGTCAAAAAGACTTTTTTTATAGAAAATAAGATGGCATTTTGAAGATTACCATGATCTGATTTTAATCACTGACAAAGTTTTATTTTACAGAAAAAAAGCGGTTCATGCAAAATGCATTCCAGAATCAGAAATTGTGTGGTACCTATAGAACTCGTCTTCTTGTGAAATAAATTGAAGTAGGGTATTATTTTTATATTTCAATTGTTTTATACTGTCACAAAAATTCTAGAGCCTTAACATGAGAATTCCTCAAGATTCTTCAATTAGCTCCAGAGGAGTGTACTTAAATTCGAATTTTTGAAGGCTATCAAACTTTGTTTTAAAATGGGATTCCAAGAATGCTTTTAATAGATTTAGGTTAGTTACTAGTTTTTGTTTTTCGTTTATGTATCAAATTTTTATTACAGTTTTCTCTCTCAGTTCAAGTTAAATAAGATAACACGAGTTCTGCACCTGTACAACTGAGAGATGTCGATTAGGTTCTCTTTCTAGTAACTGGATCGAAAAACTTGACTGAAAAACTTTCTCTTTTGATATTGCACTCTGGAGAAGTTACTTTATTAATTTATAACAACGATTCATCTCTCTTTACATTTCTAAAATCAATCATTTATTAAGTAGCAGGTAGCTTAAAGGGACAGTCAGTGTCAGAATGTACATAAAACTAATTATTTCTGCTAAGTTTTCCTTGGGAGTCTCTAATATTTTCAGTGATTGTCTCCTTAAATTTTTGCAAGTTTCTTAACACCATTTATTTCCATGCCTGTCAAATTTTTTCAAGGTTTGTTCTAATGGTCTGGTGTGTTGCCTGACAGGCAACCTCCTTGGAAGCACAGCTAGCAACTGAACAGCACTTCCAATGAGTTTTCCAGACCGCTCATAATTGATCATGTCAAAACAACTTTATTGTATTAGAAATTACCTTTAACTCATTTTTTTCTAGGAACCTAAGATTTGTTACATTTTGTAGACACCGTTTAATTTAGTGTTCGAAACCAAATTTTTCTGCATTATTTACTTGTGATATGAGAATCATGTGCCTTTAATTTTAGCATAGGTACAATAAATTTCTCTTTCTCTATTTTCAATCAGTCTCTGATTTCCTATCCCCGAAAATAATCCTCATAAGAACCCGTTCTTGTAAATTAGAGTACAGCACACTTAAATTGCCTTCAATTTAAGACTTTTAATTCAAATACAAACGCCAGATTTTACTGAATGATCGAATTTCTAGCAGGCATGCTATCCATACTTGGATTTGAGAATAGGGCATCTCGTTTCCTTATCATCACATTTCTAGAGAATTGAGTAATTATTTAGTTTTCTCAACTTCAGAGGTGAAAAGAGTCTACACATGTTTTTAAGATCCACTCTACTGCCAGATCATCACTTGACTGCAGCCGGTGTGATGTAGAATTTGCTTTTCTTAGAAAAAAATTAATTATATTTAAACCTGATGCTCCCAATGCACAGAGTCTCAAAACATGTCCTTTGGAATAATTGACTCATTTACAAGACTTGGGTCTTTGGGATGAAAGTGAATTCAGGAATTAAAGAAGAATACGCCGGTACATAAAAAGGTATTTCACATTTATTTAGAACAAAATTACAATTTAGTTAAACTATACACACTATACAGCCAGCTTGATATCTCTTGTATGTTACAATATATGGCCAGACTAAAAAGGAACTTTATAACAAGCTTGATGGCTTAAACCAGAATTCATACAAATAAGTACACTGATTAATACGTAGATAAACCACCTATGGAAACTATTCATTAAAATGGCCAAAGGTTTTGATGTACCGGTTCAAAAATTGGTTAAAAAAAGACTAACAAGTTAAAGTTTAAATGAGGGGTATCTATTCAGAAAACAGAATGAATCTGACTTCCTTGATAGAAGCTAAATCAATGTTGTAGAAGTCCAGTTAACTTTTTTTTCCTCACTGGAAGGACTGTTTTCAATAAAAATTGTTTGAAGGAAATATCTCTAAATTGAGCCCTCAATTTGTATAAGGAAAAAATGTACAGAAAAAAAGAGGAAAAGTTACTTTCATCAGACTTCAGTTGAGCATTATGAAAAAAAGTAAGTCTGTAGACGCCAAGTAAGGGAAATATCAGTTTTAAAAAAAAATTGAATTAATTGGCACGAATTGATGAGGCTTTTAAGTTAATCAATAAGAAAGAAATTATCTGTTCTGTGTAGGGGAATTAGCTAAAAAGCACTAGGAATTAGCCCTGGGTGGCATGTTATTGTTTGAGGCACTTAACATTCTTTCAGAAATAATTGCACAAAATAAGTGTAAAAAAAAGCTAAAATGTGAAAAATGACACATTTTACAGTCAGGACAAATTCCAGGAAATCATAAGAATTAGTTAATATAAAAAAAATAAAAATAAATATAAAATCAGTCATCGAGGGTAAATAGCTGTATTACCCGACAGATCGATTGTGAAACTAGAAAACCATGAGTCTTGATTTGTGATGAGATAAAGTTCCTGCCAGGTTTTTTTTTGGTGAAGGGAAACCTTCCATTTTGATCCTTAAAATTTCACGCGATTTTTCTTCCATTGTTTCATAGTATCTCCTCAAAATTTCATGTAAAAATATTTTTTAATTTTCCTCTGAAAAGATTAAAATTGAAATCTTCAAAACACAGTAATCAAGATGCATGTTTTTCTGGTTACACTATTGACACATAAATTTTAAAGTAATGTAATTGAGCTAGGAGGGTGAGAGAACTAAAAAATAATTCAAGTTAATACAGAGGGCTGAAGCAAATATTAACATAACAAGAGCTTGAAAATTATCTTTTACTCAGAAGGATTAATCTCAAGAATCGTCATGGATAAAATAAAAGAAGTTATTAAACAAGTTAGAAGGAAAAAATGACAACTGGAAAACACCATAGGATTATTTAAGCAATTATGGGGCATCATTTCTCAATAAGAGCTCACTTAAATAACAGAAAAACCTCCAGTTCTCTGCCTCTTTTAAATGTTTCCAGGAGCTGAACTACTATCAAGATTGAACACATAACCAATTTTTGCAAAGTTTTTTCTTTTATCGAAATGGCACAAGATAAAAAACTGATTTTAGGTACTTAGATTCATGAAAGATTGACCATTTTAAGGAAAATACAGATACACCTTTGGAGGGTGTAAAAAGACTCATTTTAGAGACTGAAAAAGAGAATGCCAGTAAAAATTGAATAGAGGCCCGTTTGACTCCTCTGAGAGTTAACTCAAAATAAATTATGGCCTCTTGAAAAATATGTGGCTGGATCCGTGAAAAAGGACCATATCTTCCGGGAGAAAATTTCCCTTAACTTTTCGAAAATACACGCAAGAAGAAAATCTGGAGATTTTGGCACAAGTGACCCTAAAATCTCAGAAATCGCAAGAGATAATAATTTTGAAGTTCCAAGACCAAAGTTCTTAGGGCGTGGTGAGAAGTGGTTTATGTTATGGTGAAAAGTTGTGGAAAATTGTCTCCCAGAAGGTAAAGCTCCCTCACACAGAACCAGTCACATGTATTTTGAAGTTTAATAAGTCGTTGATACAAAAATGATACTAACTACACCTGATAAGCCATTTAAAGAGAGAAAAAATTTCTCTTGAACATTTAAAAAGTTGAAAAAAAAAAATTGGTCTGAAGGTCTACACAGCAAATTAAAAAACAAATAAGTACTCAAAATAAACAACCTATAAAATACATTTTAAAGTAATACGTATTTGAAAAAAAGATCAGTCTCTTAAGTAATGAATACTTTTCGGTAGTACTAAGATGAAAAGACGGTCGGAAAAAATTGGAATAACACATATATGCCACTTGCAAATAAACCTACGAATGAGTAGGTTGTAAACTGATAAACAATGGAACATACAATGAAATATTCTCCGATTAACCTTCGACATATCGATGGCTATGGTGCGAAGCTACGTATTTCCATTTGCGAAGTTGCAGACTTCTTATCGTACTTTATTTTTTCTTTGAAATACTAGTCAATGCAATTTCTTAAAAACTTCCTCAATTTTTCTTTTCTGTTAGCAGAAAATTCTGCATCAATTTCAAGCTATAAAGTTGGCTTATTTCTTTTCAAAAAAATAAAGTAGGAGCAGGAATTTTGAAACATCACAATAGAGATACGTGGTTTGAAACTTTGGCTTTCCATATTTAAGATTAATTTGATGGTAAAATTATCTTCTTCGTGAAGTAATTCTTGCTTTTCTCGTTCATTTTCATTTCTTTCCGAGTAAAAATTCATACTTACATCTTAAATTTACTCATTTATGAAATCATGTTTCTTAATATTTTCTTTATATATCAAAAACAGTATGAATATAACTGTTTGAGAGGACTGGTTTTGATTTTATATTGTTCTGAACTTGTAATCCTAGTGATATAATTACAATGATACATGTTTGTACATTATACAAAATTTACATACACATTTACAGCAAATTCACAAACATGATTTGTCTTATTTGTACAATATATAGAATTACATACAATCAGAATTAATAAATTATTAAGTAATCAGAGAACAAAAAGCATAATACTGAGTGACGGAGATAAAAATTATAAGTAACTCTCCTACTGTCATCATTATGTATGAGAATAGGGATAGGCCGATAGAAAATTTTATGATGTATGATTTTATCTTTTAAAAAAGGAGAAAGTAAAGAGAACATTTTTTTCAGATTGAGTATTTCCTTAGAGAAATATTAAAGAAAATAAGTAACATTAAACACCTTTCATTTGCATTGCAAATCAAAGAAAAAAAATTGTTAATTTTTTAAAAAATTTCTAGTAAATACAAAAATAGCTTTACCAACATAATTATCCGAGAGAATGTAAATTCTAAGGTTACCTATGTCTCTGATACATAAAATCAGCATTGTTCAATCAATGTGTCACTATTTTTAAACATCAGAAATGTTTCACTTCTTGAAATTCAGTTTTTTGGTAAAGTGAATACATACGTAAAGAGCAAACTTAATTTACTGACTAACAGATTGCATTATTTAAAAAATTGAGCAAAAGTGCAATCCTTTTAAGATACTTCTCCTTTCAAATTGAAATTAGCGATCAACTTTTTGATCATATTTGCATTTTAAAATGGCCTATCTCAGAGCCACAGGCTCTTTACACACCTATATTTTTCATCAGTCTCCGTTTTAGAGCACACATAACAAGGATAAATTACAATTTGTACACTTACAGGTTTGTAATTTGTTCATTTACAAGCAAAGTACAATCATACATCAACAGAGTTTCAGCCCTCAACCAATGTAAGAAATTTTCTAATCAAAGCTGAAGCAGATGTTCAAGACGGGGCTCCAAATATTTCACAAAAATCAAGCATACCTCATAAATGAGAAAAAATTTGGCGCATATATGGACTATACTCATACTTAACATTCATAAAAAAACAAGGCTAAAGATACAACGATGATATTTATAGTCTCATATTAAAAATGTCATTTTATAGGTTAAATGTAATATGTATATTTTGGCACATTTTTTGTTTGTCTCTTCAGACATTGATTTTCCTTAGGAATTATTTTCTCAGTCAATGGATAAAATCGATTAGGAGGACATTTTTTCAAGAAGAATCCTTAATTTGTTGTCTCCCACAAGAATCTGCTGGAGTCTCATTGAGCACTACAGAGGATAAATTTTCAATGATACATAAATTGCAGATCACAAATGAGGAAAATAATTTATGGCAGTTACAACATAAATCAATCCTACTTGGGTTTAACTACTTTGGCAGGGTGAGATATCTAGAATTAGAGATTATGTCTGAATGTCCATCTTCAGCACATTGTTGCCATTAATGATGATTAATTTCATTGGCACAATTGAGGGCAAGACTTATTGGAAAACGATAAAAAATCAGATGACATAAATTCTATACAGAAGTAATTACACTTAGGTACACGCCTAACTAAATCTCATTTTTGGTAATTGAAAAAAGAATAGAATTAACTGTACACCCTAATTATCACTAGGTTAACATTAAACACATTTTGAAAATTAAAAATTTGATTCCATAACTATATCACAATGAAGATGGGGAGAGCAAGGACCCAGACAAAACGTTGAAAAAGGTTTGTATTGACAATTTGTTGAATAAACTAGAATAAATTAGAATTGCACTAGCTACTACTAAATCCTTAGTTCCGTCTCAGTGGTTTGCCTATGATGCGATGGAGGGTGAAGAGGCGATATTGATGGTGACCTTGTGGCTAACGGAGATAAAGAGGGTGAAAATGAGGGCGACATGGCCGCTGATGAAAAATTGGCAGGGTCGTGACTAATTGGCGACCGAGGTATTTGGGGGAACAAGTGTGGTGTCCGACTTGAAAGAATTGGAGCTGCTATTGACCTAGGAGCTACATTTGTCAAGAGAGGAGGAGGTAGTGTTTTGATAGGTGGACAACTTTTCTTCCCACTTGATGTCCCACTAGCACCACTTTTGATTGAAGCAGTATCGTCTTTTAACCGTGCTATTTCGGAGAAGACGTGAGCTAAAGGCTGATACTGCGGACCCCAGTCTAGGAGGTAATCCCAATTATAACTACCGGTTAACTCTTCCTCACTATGAACTATACTGCTCAGAGAACCAGTCATTGATGGCTGATTGCCTGATGGCACTTCTGAGAATAAGACGTTGGCCCCCCGACTTCCGTTTGAGGCGCTACTCCGATCTACCTCATCAGTCGTGCTTCCTCTATCACTGCCCAACTTTGGATACAGTAATGTTGAGAGGTCAGGCTCAGCATACGTGTGCCGCCCAGTCCCACTCCCTGTAGCAGATCTATGTTCAACAATTCCCAGTCTAGCCAGATACTCTTGCGTGTTTTGTACTGACACTTGGGATATTGCATCCTCTTCCTTCAAAGGTCGATGACCTTCATTGATCATTCGGATTTCTTCATCCTCAACATCTTCACCATCTTCAGCAGAGCCTCTGCCACTCGACCCTGACTGTTCCGAGCCTGAGAGCTCAGAAGTTGTTGCTGCTCCCGAATTTGAACTGCTATTATTATTCCGATATGTTGGGATATCATCGTATTTCGGGGGTCCAAATTGGCTGGCAGGTCCTGCAACCCCACTATTGCGAATTGGAATCGTGTCAAAACTACTGGCATCTACAAAATTATCCGTGCTTTGTCCACTGTTCAAACCTGGCTTGTTAATCTTCTTGTGCCGACGATTACGCACGTGTAGAAACAGGAATAAAGCACCGAAGGCTAAGATCAATAGTATCAATGCGATAAGTAGGCCCATGGCCCAGTCTGCAACACTACTGGATGAAACTGAGACTGTATTGCTGTTTGAGCTACTGGCCAAGTTAGTACCGTGACTTGCAGTAGGATCAAAACTAATTTCAACAATGCTAGTGTTCGTCAAAGATCCCTGTCTCCCAGAGCTGGCTGTAACGACTAAACTAATATCTTGACTGATTTCCAGGCCTGAGTCTAGTTTCTTCTTTATCATCATTGCGCCAGTTGTACGATTAATTTTGAAATAAGAGTGTTGCGTTGTTAGCTGATACACGACTCTTCCATCTGGTCCCTTGTCCCTATCGGTGGCTGTGACATGACCGATTATATATCCAACAGGTAGATAGAAACCGGTAAGAACAAACTTGAAGGTGCGCTCCGTGAATTGTGGATGGAACTCATCTCTGCTTTCGATTTCGACCCGAATTCGTACTTTAGTGGCACGGCCACCAGAATCACTACAGTGCAACGTGAATGCATAACGACTACGAGTCTCATAATCAAATACAAAGTTCGTTGTAACCAAGCCTGTCATTGAGTCAACTTTGAATAACTTCCAGGAATCATCATAGTCGGCAAATCCTGAAGCTGCTGCAGTGAGGATAGAGTAATTTAGTTTACCATAAATTCCTCTATCCGCATCTGTTGCACGAGCCATAAACACAGCAGAACCAATTGGCTCATTTTCTCCAACAAATTCCAAGTATTCAGTGACAGGGAACTTAGGTGAGTTATCGTTTTCATCCTCAAGGAGAATTTTCAGTGATGTAATCGTTGATAGGAAAATGTCATTTGGAGGTTTTGCACTATCAGATGCTCTGATGACCAAATTATGCTCTGAAATACCACCATCATAGTCGAGGTAGTTTTTCACCGTCAGAATACCTGTATTTGGATCTAAACTGAACAAATCCTGATCATTGCCAGAGGTGATATCAAAGCGAATGTCCGAATTGGGTGGGAGATCTGCGTCTGTTGCAGATATTTGGATGATGGAATGTCCTATTGGTGCTCCCTCACTCACTGTAACACTAGGAGGAAGGCTGAGAAACTGTGGAGCATTATCGTTTGAATCTTCGATACTTATGTGAACAAGAGCAGATGATGAATTGCGCTGAGATGTCACTTGTAGAGAATAGATATCTCGCACTTCACGGTCAACATCCTTCACCAAAACCAACTCTCCAGTGGGGCTAGAAAGGAGAAAAAATAAAGTCAGTTACTTTGGAAGAATTAAAAGAAATTACCTTACTATCATTGAAGCCAAACAAAATAGAACAGTGATCTACCATTTAAAGTGAGGGAAGAAAAACACAATGATAACTTTAAAAACTGCTCAAGTCAAACTATATTTAAAAATAGAATAAAAGTAGAGAAATAAAATGAAAAGAAAAAAATCGATTAAGATTGCATCATTAACATAAAATCCTCCTCAAATTCAACAAGCAATGCTTTCCCCTTATAACACCCGAGAAGCAACATATCGATGATGAAACTGAGGAAACGCATGTCTCGGTTTGCAGCACTGCAGACTTACTACCATACTTCATTTTTGAAACATGAAAAACTACTGGACGTCACTTCTTCAAAACTTTGGTGATTTTTCTTCTCTGTGTGAAGAATATTTTGTAAAAATTTTGAGGCATGACTTTGGTTTGGTCTCCTTTTGAAAAAATAAATTAGGAAGGGAGATTTTGAAACTCCGCATCCAAAGTACACAATTTTGTAGTCTCCTTGTGTGTCAAAAAATTATAAAAAAATTGGCAGTCCTTAGTCTTCACTGTTAAAGCTACAAGAAGAGGTAACTAAGAGGACAAAATTTAAGAGATGATAAAAACTTAAACTTTAGGATGTTCAATGCAGAATATTTTGTAAGAACATGAATGTTGCATTTCAAATTACGAATTGCTACCACAGTTGTGTAAAAGCAGTAAAAGCTAGTGTACCAACCTTAAAATTTGGAAGACATTATCATCATTTCCTGAAATGATATTAAACTGAGCAAACTCATCAACAACACCTCCAGGTATCATTTTCAAAATTGTTGTGCCTCTAGATGACTTTTCACGAATTGAAACCCTGAAAACAAAAACGATTATTAGAAACAACTGAAATGATGCAAAGAATCCGAACTCTTTAAAATTTCAATCCATAAACATCCTACCTCCAAAAAATCTTACATATCTCAATGCATTGAATAGATGAAAATAATGATAAATCAAAGAAATTGCAAGAAAAAAAAACGCAACTTTGAAAATTTAGGAGGTACATTTCTTATTTTGATTTTAATTTTTGTAGACAGTAAGAGAAACTTGTAATTTATTGTGACAAAAAAGGTAAACTTTTAAAATTATCTAGAGAGCAACTTTCAAACCTCAAAAATTAAATCATCCAAAAAAAATTATCATTACCTAAATTCGTCCTGTATGAATTTAGATGCAGACCCATGACTACTGCTTGCAATGTAGATTCTGACGGGAACAGTGTTCGACCTGGCTGGATTACCTCCATCTGTAGCTGACACTATCAGATCAACCACACCCTGAAAAAAGGAATTTATCAATGTTACTTAAAGTCATATTTTTACCTATCAGCAGGTTTCAAGTACATTCGGTACCTGACTAATATGAGTTATAAACTACATATTGAATTCTAAGAACATTGTGAATTCAGTCAGTACGAATATCAAAATTTCTTGCTACGAAAGATTCTATTGGAGCTATATAAAGATACAAATTTTACTTATGTACTGAGAGTACAAAAATATTTAGACAAGTCTTGAATTAGGTAATTACAAAATAGAGAGAAAAGTGTACTGACCGCTTGCATGTGACTGGCGCTGACAAGACTACGGTTGGCAGAGATGGATCCTGTACTATCGTCAATGTAAAATCCGACTGTTGGATTGACAAAACTATATCGGATGATGGCATTTTGACCGGAATCTTCATCAGTGGCAAAAACGGTGGCAATAGTTCCATATGGAGTGCCCTCTGAAAGGATAATCAGACAAACACAGAACATTAGATAATTATTTTACAACGAATTGATAGTTGAAGAGGGGAAATTTTCAGGGAGGCTGAAAGTAGCAAGATCTACAGAGGTGTTTTTTCAGCATGAAAGTACATCTTGGTAAGGTGCATCTCGAAAATACTTTAGTAAAGAAGTAAAGAGTATTTTTGAAGGGTTTCACCCAGTAAATTAAGAATGAGCTATAATACAGCTGCTACCTACAATTGCTACTCATTTTCACTAAAAAATTTCGGTCACAAAAAACATTGTTTTAGATTTAAAAACTATTTTTTGGGCCTTACTATGAACTGGGATGAGGACCTGCTAATCTGATTGGGCCTTGATGTTTCAAAATCTTCACAAAAGTTCAGTTTTAAAACATTGCGTGAAAAATAAAATTCAATGCCTTCAAATTTTCAGATCATCTCCAGAATACAAAGGTTTGAAATACATGCTTCAGAGACTTGAATGTATCAATGTAAATTAGCTTTTTCTCATTCTTGACAAGATTTTTATTCAACGCATTTCACGGCGCATATGATAAGGTAATCCCTCATAATTTATTGCTCGCCTGGAAATTACACATCAAATTACTTTAAAAGAGTGATTAATGTTTACCTGACAAAGTGGCCTGGTAGAATGGTTGCAAAAACTTGGGAGCATGGTCATTGTCATCGCTGACATGAATGGTGAGCACCGTTTGCGCTAAGTGAGCCGTGTCGGAGGCCTTGATTCCCAAACGATATTCTCTCTGAGTTTCGAAGTCTAGGCTTTTGCTAAGGGCAACCCTGCCACTGAAACGGTCAATGCTGAATATTGAGGCAGCCTCTGGGTCGGTATCTTCGGTGAATGCATAGGTGAGTGATGGATTTGTGTCAACATCATTTGCAGTGACAGCAGTAAGAACACTGCCAACCTCCATTCCTATTTTCAGAGGAAAAGATAATTACACTAGAGTTTCATAACAAGAAACCAGCTTTGGGCATGGAAATGTTTAGTGAAATTTGATTGAAGCGTGATGGTAAAATTTAGGGATAAGTTGATTTCAAGTACACTTTCAGCAATGTAGGAAGTTTCACTCCAATGGCATGAAACAATTTGCTGATGCCTTTGAATAAATCTGATACAATAAAAGAACAAGCAAAATAATGTCTACTTTCTCAGGTAGAGTGCCTCAGAGAAAATCAAAATGTAAAGGCTAACACCATGAGTTTATATCCTATTAAAATTGACCTACAGATGGTATCGTTTGTTAAAGTAATCTGACAAGTAGGTCTGAGTGTTCTTACATTGATAGAAATCCTAAAAATAGGTAAACCTCTAAAATATGGAATTTTCTATCTGCTTTTTATTAACTGATTAAAAAGTATGATTTCTTGGCAAAGGCCTCAAATGCTGGATCGTATGACTTATGAAACATCTCAGAGGCATGTTTCCTTGCTTCAGTCCGACACTACTTCAAGATAAGGATCCTGGCACCATCTTGAAGGAATAAAATGTTAGAAGAAAACCTGTTCAACGCCACTACCAAAAAAAGCTTCAATCGCCTACGCATAAAATGGGTTTCACACAAAACTAGAGATGGACTTACCTTCTCTGACAGTGATCACACTGTGAGGTGGGAATGTGGGCAAATTATCATTGGCATCAACAATGCTGATTTGAATCGTTGCTGTGCCTGTCAACTGCGGCATTCCTTCGTCGGTTGCAATGATTGTAAGCCTGTAAAAATCACGGATCTCCCTGTCAAGCACAATATTGGTCTTGACCATGCCTGACAATGAGGGCTCGATGACAAAGGCATTATCGTGATTTCCATCAACAATGTGGTAGGTCAAACGAGAATTGCTGCCAGCATCCATGTCCGTTGCAGAAACCTGGAGCAAGAGAAAAATAAATCAAAAATAATACATGATAATCAGACTACTTTGTTCAAAGCAAAATTGGCATACCTCCAAGAATACAGTTTGTAATTGATCTTCTCATTTTAGAGGCCTTTTTTTTCTCAAAAATTTAAAAGTGATGATCTTTTTAGGGCTCTGTACATAAAAGTTGCTGTAATTTTGCGTATGTGATTTTTACAGCTCTTTGCAAAAATACACGTGATTACCTATGCCAGTCTTCCCATTTGGAAAACCCATTTTCTGAGCCTTCCCATTTTTGCAAATGACTAAACACGATCTGTCCAGTAGTGAGGTCAAGAAGTTTTTGCAGCTCAGCAAATTATCAATTTTTACACATATTCATTGTTCTCTCATTTCAACAAGTAATTTTTGATGTAGTGCAATTAAAAAAGTCTCCTTCCTAGTTTTTCACTTATATTACATTTTGTAGACTGGCTTGTAAAGAGAAAATAAAAATATGACACAAAGTTTGTGACGTCCCAGATGGAGACACCAGTTTTGCAATTCAGCAATCCAGATACTGAAAAGAAAAGAAAAATAATAAAATTATTTGCATTACTATACCTGAATGACAAAAGTGCCCTTGTTGTTGCCTTCCCAAACAGTGGCCATGTAGTTATCCTGAGTGAATCGTGGAACATTGTCGTTTTGGTCGAGAACAAAGATGGTGAGTTCCGTATACCCGTAAAGAGGAACTCCATTATTGTCTGCCTGGGCAATGATGACCAAGTGTAACTCGGATTCTAGCTCATAATCCAACATATCAGGGTTGCTGATCCTGATGAGCCCGGTGTTGGAGTCGATATCAAAAATACTGTTTTCATCGCCATTGCCAATACTATAAACTATTCTTTGCCGTCTGCTGTCGCTCCTGAACGCTGAAACCTATGAGAAACAGTAATTCAAATGTTCATGATTGTTGTATTTTTGCTGTGAAAAAATTAAAATAATTGATTGTCCGATGTGAAAAATTAGAATTTGGGGTGATTAACAGGCTGTAATTGACAATACATCATGATAGTGCTGGGAGCTTTCTTTTTTTTCCAGCCATGAATTGCCTATAAATCTGCACTACGAAAAATTTTTGACCATTAAATGGCACTTAATTCATAGCTCAATTTTTGAAGATTTAACGGTTCTAAATTTTGTAAATAATTATTACAAAATATCTTCTCTTGCACAAAGGAACTGTCTCGCCGTATCTTACCTGTTGTACCTTGTCTGCGCTGTTTCAGTATTTCAACAAAACTTGTATTTTTTCATAAGAGAACCATCACAAAAATTAATCTTAAAATTTCAGAGTCTGTTTCAACAAGTTGAAGGAAAAATCACTCCCAATTTCAGGAAAATTCACAGGACAGTCTTCATACAAACAAATAACATGTGAGTAAGAAATACAGAAAGATGAAAATTGCTAACTATGAAAACCATTTTAATTTGTTTCTACACCCAATTTTTTAGCATAACTGACTATTGTATGCATTTTATTGCAATTTTTCATGAGGGCTGAAATTACGAAAAAACTTAAAAAGGGCTCTTAAGGACCCTTTGAATGATTAAACAAATTTGACTAAGGATGATATCATACCTGGCAGACTTGCTTCCCAGCAGGAGAGTTTTCTGGAAGATGAGCAAGATAAGAGGTGTTTTGGAACCTGATTGATGGCATGCCCTCTGGTGTTTCTCCAATCCTGATTTCAACCAAGCCTGAGGTACTCAACGGAGGATTTCCTTTGTCTGTCGCTATGACCTCCAGATGATACAGTTTTCCCACATCGATCGAAAGACTAGACATGGCAGAGATAGAGCCCGTGTTGGGGTTGATATGGAACTTGTTGCTTGATGATTCACTGGAGAACCGATAAACAATCTCTGCGTTTGTTCCTTCATCTTTGTCCTCTGCAGTAACTTTGAAGAAATCATGCCCTGGTTGGGTGTAGGCAGGTATGTCCACAAAAAAGGGATAGCGGGAAAATTTTGGCCTGTTATCGTTCACATCTTCGATCATGATTGTAACTGGAACCTTGCTTAAGCGCACATCGTAACGTCCACTGTCTGTAGCGACCACTTGGAAACTATGAACACTCTGTTTCTCACGATCAAAGAGCCTGGCGAAAGAGAAAACCAAATTGTAATATTTTTCTAAAAATGACAATGATATTTTCAGAGGAAGATGGAAGTTAACTGAGACCCATTTGACATTGGTATTGGACCCCTTGGGTATTGCAAAAGCTAGAATTAAAATACTGAAATTTTTCCCGGAGTAAAAATTCAATGGGTACCGAGTAAAATCTTTGTCTTTGAGATACAAATACCTCTTTAGATTGATTCTGTTTACATGTGAATAAAAGATAAATACTTGTCATTAATTTACTCCGTTAATAAAGTCCTTATACAGGTTTTAAGATTTTATTACTCCGATAGATGTGAAGAAGTAGGTACTTGAGCAAAATGTCAACCATTAACAAAAATAATTTTTCTTAATAAAGTTTGATATCATGCACTCATCTTGTTTCCTCTATTCCAAATACTTTAATGATTACAGTTAAATCAGGGATGAGACTGAGAAGTTGTAAAAGTCTTGTTTTTTCTGGAAGCTTTGATACTAAGATGACTTACCCGGTGGTTGTGATAGCTCCTGTTTTATTGTCAATCTTGAACAACCAGTGACTTTCATTCGTGAGAGAGTAGATTAACTTGGAATTCAAGCCAATGTCTGCGTCCAACGCTTTCACTGTAAGGACAGTTGTACCGATCGGAGTATTTTCAGAAATGCTCGCTTTGTAAGATTTCTGCACAAAATTTGGGTCATTGTCATTTTGATCCTCGACGTAGACAGTGATGTTACAATAACCATGAAGAGATGTTGCTCCTTTATCTTGAGCTGTGATAATGAGATTGTATTTGGCGACTGTTTCTCTATCCAGTGGTCGTGCGGTTAGCTCTCCACTGTGTGGATCAATGTTGAATTTATTTCCGATATTACCTCCTGAAAGTAAAAAAAAAAATATTGAGTGAAATGAACAGGACTGTTTCCTTGGTACAAGTATTTTGATGACGGAACAAAAAGATGAAACTACGACCTCAAAAATAAGGTAAATGAGCCTTTTTATGACCAAAAAAAAGTCATTTAAAATTAACTGAGAGTTGGAATAATAAATTAAATTATTTGAACGTAAGATTATTAAAAAAAACTTGTAGAAAATCAAGACCAGTACATATCAGTGACGGAATGGGACCAAAATAGTTAACCAAGAATACTGGTTCATTGTTTATTGTTTTTTGCTGAGTGAAGAGGAAAATCCAGTTCATAATTACCCTAAATATAGACCAGCCCCCAGGAATTTTTCCAAAATTACAAAATAATACACAAGTAAATTTTATCACATATTAATGACAAACTTGACAAAAACATTGCAGCCCCTGGGCAGCCTTTGAGCAGGCCCTGCTCATTTTCATGAACTCGGTATACCGCTCTACTTAGTTTGTCATTTTGTCCTTTCACTAACAATTCGTGGAATCCGTCACCCTTCTGTTCATTAATAGTACAGTCTTGTAATAAATCTGATTACGAATTACTAAAATTGAATGAAAAATCCATAAGAGCTTTATACAAACAGATCTGCAGTGTTTAGCAACTGAAAATTAAGTTCGATAACTGTGCTTTGAGGAAACTTACCAGAAATACTGTATGTGATGTCACCGTTTGACCCAGCGTCCAAGTCATATGCTACAACAGTGTGTATCACAGAGAGGTCACTATTCTCAGGCAGGCTCAATGGGTAGCATGAACCCGGCTTGAAAAATGGAACATGATCGTTCACATCGATAACGTTCACTGTGATGCTGGCAACGTCAAATTGGAGAGAGGAGGAGTCTGTTACGTAGACAGGAATAACGTATTGGTCCTTCAGTTCTCGATCGAGACTGTTTTGTAAAATGACATTTCCATGGACTGGATCAACTGAGAATCTGTCGTCAGCTACACCCCGTGGGATTGCGTAAGTCAAGTTTCCAGAGCCATCTGTGAAAAATCATCGATCAGGATTAGTTCCAATCTTGCGGAAATAAACTATTAGACAGGATATTAAATTGAGCACGAAAATGTGTTTTCTTACCGAAACTTTACAGATATTATGATGACTGCATTAAATATTTCTGAATTCGACTTGAGACTATGATAATACCATTTTTTGACTGCGTCAATTCACACTTGATGTTCATAAAAAAAAATTCGAGTGCACTCTGTTTAGATCAACCACTAAACTAATACCAATATATTTTAAAATGGAAGAATTTTCTAGTATGCTGACTTTTTTTTTGACAAAATTAGAGGTGCATTGCATTGATGGGGAAGGTAGTGTGTGTGAAACTGTACATTTTTATACCGTTATTACTGGGGAACACGTTCTTTTTAGGACGAGATCTGGAGAGCAGAGTGCTTTTTGAAGACTAAACGTTCAATTGAAGAATAAGCAGTTGTATAACCATAATGCTCTGATAATAACAGATAAGTTGATTAAATGTAACTTTTAATTTTCCCCCTTTTTTAAATTTCCCCAAGGGATAAGTCACACATACAGTACTAAGAATGAGTTTTTACTGCATGTGCATTGATTTTTTATTATGTTATTCATTTGTGCTGACCGGATAAATAAACTTAAATGAGAATTTGAGGTCTCTTGATGCTATTAAATTCAAGTTTCATTGAAAAACTAGACAAAACCAACAGAGATAAAAATTAACATACTTCCTCCGAGAGCTGAATATCTTGCAACCACTTTCACCACAGTGTGTCCAGTCGGCATGTCTTCTGGAATACTGGCTTGGTAGGTTGGCAACACAAATTTCGGAGGAGCTTCAGATACAGGCTTCAAAAGGATATTCACTGAGATGGAGGTGTGGCGCTTGTGAGGAGACCCATGATCACTGGCTGTAATATTGATCGTGAAACGTCCTCCTGACTTTCGGTTGCTTTCGAAAGACCTCCTCAAACTGACAACACCTGTGTCACGGTCAATGATAAACATTTCATCATCATTGCCACCAGTAATTGAGTAAGACACACGGCCATTGTTATCAGAATCTTTATCCACAGCGATGGCTTTCAAGATGATGGTCTTCGGTTCAGCCAAATCCGAAGCATAGACGGTTTTCGATACGGGTGACACGAAAACAGGTGCATTGTCATTAGTGTCTTTGATCATGATTTTTGCAGTCAACGTTGTTGTCAACCTCTCAGACATATTCAAAGCTTGATCTGTAGCTTTCACGATCAAAATATAGGAAGAAACAGTTTCATGATCCACTGACGAGATTAATGTCAAAGTGCCAGTGAGAGGATCAACAGAGAACTTGCTCTCAGTTTCCGGATATTGATGAACCAATCCATAACGGAGGTCGCTGTTGGATCCAAAATCTCTATCCCTTGCTGTGAAGTTCCAAACAGCAAAACCGACAGGTGCATCTTCTGGGATTGAAATTGAAATGGGGTTTGTATCCCAGTGAGGAGCATTGTCATTTACATCAGTAATTTCTACTCTCACCGTAACAGCACTGCTTTGAGGATTTGTGCTGGTGCTTGTGTCCAGGGCTCGGACTTCTAACCGATATTCTGAGTGAATCTCACGGTCCAATTGACGTGATACAACCAGTGATCCAGAGCTCCGATCCATGTCAAAAATATCTTCTGAGTTTGAGGGAGAAAGCGAACTGAGAGTATACATTACATGTCCTCCTCCAGCGCGACCTGAGGTGTCAGAAGTTACGATGTTGCCGACAATGAAACCTATCGGAGCATCTTCTCGCACCTGAAAGAACAAAAGAAACTTTATAAAATAGAGGACAGGGAAAAACTTTTGTCATTCAAATACATATGTAAATATATTTTTTCTCTCCTGTTTATTAGAATGAAAAGAGTGATGAAAAATCCCTTCTGAACTAGGTGTATATCGGACTCCATTTAAGGAAACTCCTCAAAGATATCTAGCTTGGAATTGATACAAGAATATGGTTTACATAACGTGCTTGATGTTCCCAGAGTCCTGCAGAATCTCCAGAGCTTCCCTAGTCACTTACGGCTTCATTTTCTTGGCTCCATATTGAACACAGTAACGCTAGAGTTTATGTAAGCCTAGGGACACATCTTTAATGCAAAATTTTGAAATTTTTGATTACTGTTTTGCTTGATTTTTTTCCAGAAAAGCCAACTCTAAGGGATGACTGATGTTTTCATGGTGTAATGTTTTTCTTCAGTTGAAATTGACGGCGTGACATTGTTAGTGACAAATGGTGAGTGAGCGCTTAGTTTTTGAAAGGTAAAATTTGACTAGGTACATTTTGGAGTTAGGAACTAAAGTGTCTGACCCATTTGTAAAAGCACCTATCAACAAAGGAAAACTAATGGCGATTACATAATTCCTTAAGTGCGCTGAAAATTGTAATTCGTAATTGCAAAATGCGGTTCAATTTCAAGTCAGAGACACGAGAGGTGGTGATTTGTGCATACCTTGAAAGATAAACTGGAGCTTGTGAAGGTTGGTCGGTTATCGGCTAAATCAAGAACCTCCACACGAAGTAGTCTGACCGTTTGTTTTGGAGGAGTTCCATTGTCAGATGCAGAAACTGCCAGGCGATAAACGGTTTTTTCTTCATGATCTAAAACGGTTTTAGTACGTACTACTCCAGAAAGGCTATCGATTGTGAAGACATTAAAACCATCAGAGTCACGATCTAAAGAACAAAATATGATTCATCGCATTAGACATTGCAAAAGAAGATATAAAAAAATTAACTTAAGAATGAGGTACCTACTCTACCTACTTTCAATAAAACCATCAAAATATTGTCTAAAAGCATTCTTTATTCATAATTTAGTAGGAAATTCTTACCTGATGAAAAACATAAAATGAGAGGAGCAGGAGAAAATATAAGTACATGCTAGGGTTGTCTATTTAGGTTACACTAGTGCATACTAAGTAGGCCTACTTAATTCAAAAATCAAAACACGAAGATTACAATTGAAGTTACTCGCCTGCCAGACATCGCGCCCGACCAAAATTCGTGATACAACTATTTAAACGCCGGAGCCGCTCAAATTGTATCCATCGCGTTGAAGGCGAACTTGGTTTCTCGCTCTCGTTTTTAGTTCATCAGATATGAGCGCGAGAGCAGCACATTCTATCTTTCACAATTTATCTCAATTTCATTATCATTATTGTTTTCTACGGGGAGATTTGAGGAGGTAAAAATTACTGGACGTTTTGCTGCGATGCTCTTTAAAAACAAGAAGATTAAACGAGAACACTCGCCTCTCGGACATCGCGCTGGATTAACATTCTTGATACAACTATTTGAACTCCTAAGCCGCTCAAATTGTATCCATCGAGTTGAAGGCGAACTTGGTTACTCGTTTTCGTTTTCAATTGAGGGGCTTGGAGGACAAAGCGTATAAGTGCAGTTTTTGCTATTTCAAGAAATACGTGTTTGAAGTTTCAAAATTACATGGATCCTCATGGCGGAGAGAAAGTTCTAACTGACTTTTTGATGCTTACAGAGTGGAATCTGGGAGCGAATTTTTCACTAAATGCACTAAAACTGGTTTTACTGAAATCATTTTTATCTCAATTTTTCAAAAACTGCACTTATTCGCCTTGTCCTTCAATCCACTCAATCAAGTATTAAGTTATGAGTGCGATATTACCTATTGTTGCACAAAAATATACGTTTTCAATAGAAAACACAAAATTGTCCTCGAAAAGTGTTGAAAAGAGAAGAAACGTGACATTTAAAGAAGAAAAAATTCGCTAAGAAGATACTTTGAAAAAAAAATTGCAAAAGCTCATTGCTTTTTTATAAAAAAATCTGACGGTTAATGTAGGAAACATTAACTATTTGCAAGTAGAAAGTTTCCACCTACCATTGACGGAGCCAGCAAATTGTCTTTTTGCCATTGAAACCTATGGAAAAGTATCGATTCTTGGAGGGGCCAGGTGCTCCGACAAGAATCGATTATTCAGCATAGGTTTAAATGGAGAAAACCCGGTGTTGCCAAATTGCTGGATCCGCTTCTGCCACCCACTCGAAGAGAAATACTGAGACGAATGAGAGAGAAGGAGGAAAAGGGAGGCATAGAAATAAAGACTTAATTTCCACGGGTTTGGAGTCGGGACACAATTTTCGCGGAATGAAACTCGGGTGCCTCATAAATTGCTCCCCGAGTAAAATGCTTGGCACAAGTCTCCCGCGTTCATGAGTCTCCAATCAACATAATCGGAGCGGCCGGGTAGGTATGCACCTATGCACCTCCGGGCATGTTGAACACTCATAATGCACCGTGCTAAAACGCAGCGGGGAAACAGACGAAAGGACGGGGGAAGAAAGTGCATGCGTAAAAATCGGTCAAGGCGCACACGAATGTATGCTAATGGGTAGCCGGCTATTCGTGGGAAGTAGCATTGCCAAGTTTTCTAGCCATCCTGGGCCCTGGGAGCTTTGGGGTACAATTTACACGTCGAAGGCAATGCTCTTGCGCCTCACCGTTCCACGACTCATCACAATCTGCGGGCTGATTGTTGAAATCGGTAGACAAAGCGATAGACAAAGAAGACAAAAAGGATTTAAAGTTGAATGTGAAGTTTTGAAAAGTTGAATGTGACGTCACATTCAACTTTCCGTTCAATTTTCCATCAAGTTGTCGTTTTCTCGCGTCAGTATCACATTATACAACTTTCCATTACGACAAGTTGCATCCAAGAATTGAATGAAAAGTTTGATAGTGTGAATTGGACTTTACCGAAGAAGTCCTCGATTTGAATAAGAGGAGCCCTGGAGCCTCTTCAATCAATAGATAGGCAACAAATACGAAACTCCAATGCAAGAGCATGTCGACGGAGTGTCGGCGATCACATAACTCGGTTTGCGACGTAGCAGACTTCCTGTCATACTTTATTTTTTTAAACGGAAACGGAAAACTACTCAACGGCAATTCTTTAAAACTGCCGTGATTTTTCTTCTCTGCGCGAAGAAAATTCTGCAAAAACTTCAAGGAATTATGTCAATTTGTTTTTCTTCAAAAAAATAACATAGAGGCGGAGATTTTCAGACACCGCAAACGAGATATGTGACTGCCGACTTACACCGTCGATATGTGATTGCGGACTTATGCCGTCGATGTAGCAATGGTTTGAAGGAGTAATCGCAACTGATTGTAATCAGTGCAACTAAGGGGTGAGAGACGAGGGGCTGAGGGTGGGCTTACTTTTGAGGATGGCGTAGGAGATGGTGGCGTTGTTGCCGTCGTCCCTGTCGACGGCCCTGATCTTGACGACCTCGGTGCCGGGCGGCTGCTCTTCGCGGACGCTGATGACGTCCTCCTGCGGGTCGACCAGGTCGGGGGCGTTGTCGTTGACGTCGGTCACCGTGATCTGGACGGCGACGCGGGCCGACCGCGGGGGACTCCCTTGGTCCCGCGCCTCCACCACCAGCTCGTGCAGCGACTTCGTCTCCCGGTCCAGAGGGTCTCGGCTCGATATTTCACCTGGGAACAAACAACAAATCGTTTTAAACAAGTATTCATATCATAAGGAAGCTGATCATGGAGAAAAAAAAGGAGGTATTTGCATTTCGGGCATCTTGGATTTTTTTGATGACGTAGGTCGGTACGGCGACTTTTATCATCGATTTTCTTGGAAATGGTGTAATTTATGGAAAAAAGTCATTCTATAAAAATTGCTTGAAATTGTATCATGAGTTGATTTGAGCAAAAAAATGGGACATTATGGTCCGTTTTTCATACTTCGAATTCCGGATTTCGCTGGCTAGGTTGTGACGACCTACGTCACAGGATAAACAGACCTCAAAATGCAAACACCTCCTTCTTTTTCTCTATGGAAGCTGATCCTCTTCTCACAGGCTTGGGCGTTAGAGCCCCTGATGTATGTCAGATGAGGACGTAGCGGAACTCTGAGGAAGAGGGAGGAGAGGACGAGGAGAAGAAACACGGAACGAGAGGAGGAGAAAGAGAAGAAAGAAGGAGGTTAAAAGGATAGGATTACGAAAAGGTGGATCAAAGAAGGAGTGGACAAAGAAGAGAAAGAGGAAGTAGAAGAAAAAAAGAGGGAGGGGAGGAAGGAGAATAAGGAGGAGGAGAAAGAAGGGGGAAGGAAGAGGAGGAGGAGAAGGATGAGGAGAAGGAGGAGGAGAAGGAGAAGGAGGAGAAGGAGAAGGAGGAGGAGGAGGAGGAGAAGGTGGGGGAAAACGAAGAGTAAAGGGAAGATATCGGGATCTCGAACAGATTGTGTTGGGCATCGAGAACCATGAAACTGCCACTGAGAGAGTGACCGCTCCATTCGTGGGGTAACAATCATACAACGAATAAAACCCCCCGAAATATATTCGTTTCATTTCGTTGTATTTGCATCAAAGCTACATTACGTGACGGAAAAGTCACAATTCTCCAACAAGCATTTTTATTTTTAACATTTTCATTAGGAATTAAACGGTTTGAACGAGCTCTTCAGGAAAAAATACCTGGATTCGAGTTCTCATAAAATTGAATTCGTTTTCGAAGAAAAACAAGAAAAGGAAAAAAACAAATCGATGATATGAATGAAAACCGAGGAAGAGCAGAAATAAACGTCCTCGTGAGACTTGTGACTTTTTCATCGTGAAATGGGCCACAGGCCCGGTAGAAAACAGGAAAACAATTTCAGTCGGCGGTGGGTACAATGATGGGGAGAAGGGGGGAGGGAAGGTGAAATATTTTCGGCAGTCAACGGCAATTTCGATAGGCAATTCAGGAGATAGCAGGCCTTCTTCCGAGCCGTGCTATGCTCGTTTGTATGATAATGTGGGCATCTGTATCGGATACAGCAGTTGTCGGGACCGGGATGAAATTTTCACGCATAAAATTAGCTCGAGTCCTTCGCAGGTATATTTCATTCCACTCCACGGCGTAGCTGAATCAGTCGATGTTAAAACCGCATAAGTTCTCCTTCTGATGGGCCTTGAGTTCCATGATATTGCCTGTACTTAGGGGCGCATCAGGTGTTCGTAATGTTCGATTTCAACATCGACCGATGGAGCTGTTTGCGCAGGAGACTTTCCCACGCTGAAGTCTTCGAATCTGACGAAAAATTCAAGAGAAAAACATTCAGAAACGAATTCGGCTCGTTTTCTGTGATTTATATTTTTCGACTGTAAGGATTTGCAGGAGGGTTGAAGTAGCTTTGAAAATGATAGAACTTTCAGATAGCTCGAGGTTTGTAGAGCCGGCTTGCGATCACAAAGAGGGACATGACGGCCGTCTTTTTTGCGTTCAATGCCAACTATTGATTGCAGTGGCGTGGCGTGCTTTGCGATAAATCGATTGATACGCCACTCAAACATATGAAAAAGATCGATTATCAGGGTGTTCGCAGCGAACACCTTAATAATCGATTCTTTACTATAGCTTCAAATGGCGAGATATCGATAATCGATCATTCACGCCTCGCCACTGATTGATTGCGCAATGAGTTCAGCGGGATTCTGAACAAAAATTAACAAACTCATACCGTTTTGAGCTTAATTTGTTGTGAATCGTCTCCAAGCAGTCAAAAATTCAGTTTGAGAGAAAACGATAAGTTCGAGGCAATGGAGGTCCACCGAGCGTCAAAGTTTGGACACTTCATAGATCCTTCGGGGTCTGAAGGTATTCTGATTACACAAAGCTCATAACTCGAACGAAAAGGTGAAAAAAAAAAAAATCAACGCGCGTATTTCATGAGTGTGAAAGTAAAATAAAATTTCAAGTTAATAAAATCACTTCGCAAATACGAGAGCATATCAACAGCTGGCGACACAATTTTTCGGACCTTAAATCGCGCGGAAGGCTGTCCTCCTCAATCAGAGAAACATCGTTGCGAGCGAAATTAGGGCTCGTCGAATCAATTTTGGAAATATCGATAAAAGCGAAATTTATTAAAATCTCCGCTGAACCGATTACCGATCTCACTAACAGTCAGTCCTTTGAGACAGCGATTATTACATATATCCATCGAATGCCCGCTTTCATTGCAACACCAGTATCGAAAAGTTAATGATTCGAATCGGTCAATGTAAAAACCGAGCATGTGCGTTTCTCAAAGAACCCTGAGTTCCGGAAGAATGAATGTGTTCTAGGGTTCATCGGATACAGAATTTAACATTAACCGGATGCTCTGTCATTGGGAGATAAGCCGAATTGGGCCAGCGCGGCGGACGATATAACGGTTGGGAGTTACGAGAAGACAATCCGCAATATTCCGGATGAATCGTTTCGCGATGAATCGATTGATTTGCTATTTAAACCAATGGAAAAGGATCGATTGTTAGGGTGTACCTCAGTAATCGATTCTTTACAATTGCTTCAGTTAGTAAATATTAATATTCGATGATTCACGCATTACTATATGCGAATCAATATCCGCGCAACAGGAATGAAAACCGCATGCAGGTTGGTGTTTTTTGCGAAGCGCGAGTGTGGGTGAAAGTGAAGCGAGGACTAGTTTCAAAACGTCTCCATTCATCGGTACAGCAGAGGCGTCCGTAATTCGCCGTCGAAATTTGAGTTTTTAATCCTCGTTCCGACCTACTGGCAGATTAATATAATCCGGAGGACATTAGACCCGATTCACCGATGATGCGTCGGAGTTGGACACACGCGCCTCAATTTTTCACTCGCGGATGTGTGGGCGTGTCATCCAGATCACGCTCCAACATTCCGCCACTTTCCTCCGACCAGAGACAATGTATTACGAGACGATATTAGAAATCCCGCGATAAGAATCCGAGCGAAATAATCGAGGGATGTAAAGGTATCGTGAATTCGGAGGTCAACGCTATTTTTCGCCTGCTCGTGGTTGATGAGCAACTTTCTGAGTGAAAAATCGAATAAAATTCGCCTGATGATGATTGATGAATATCGGGGTAAGAACAGAGACAATGGTATCTTGACAATGGTGGGAGCTTTTACTTTTAGGACTCCGACGTTCAACTGTTGACCATACTAGTTGGATGGTCAACAACGTGTTGAGAATTTCGTTTGGTAAACAAACCGCAGTTTAGGAAACTTGTTTGGCTTATTACGTTACCCAAAACTCATCATTCACCTGGTAAGTAAAATGACTGTTGCTCCTAATTGTCCTAAAATAAGTGTCGAATCTCAAAAGGAAAAAGCATCCGCCTATCGTCAAGGGGCCAGTGGGGGGCCTCTTGTCTTTGGATAAGCACTTTGATGGGTAAGTTAGGTTAGGACTGCAAAGCCTAGCTGCTTGCATCAGTCATCATTGAGCGAATCTGATAGTTGACTATCGAAAATACATTTTGCACTACAGGTAGGTAAGTTCCGAAGGAATTTGTAGAAGTGCGGGGTCTGTAGCAAATATATTACCTCCAATGAGAATGCGAGAAACCCGATGTCTCATTAAATTTTTTATCATCAAAAGAGTCAAAGGAAATCAATTTTTCTGACCGCGGAATAAAAAAATTGGCCTCCGGCCAATTTATGCGCGGCGCTTCGCGCCGCGTACCGGCGCTACGCGCCGGCATTTGGGGGGCTTCGCCCCCCCATCCGCTTAGCGGATTGGTGCGGGGACCGCACGGGACTTTC
>NW_017547243.1:837165-850173 GCF_001854935.1 Bemisia tabaci
CAAGTATGGTTATTTTTACTCCTGGGACCTTAAAACGTCTAGAAATGATGAAATTTCAACTTTTTTTTTTTTTTTTTTTTTTTGGAGGATGACAATACTTCCTCTCTACCCTATGGGAGCGAGAAAGTAAAAATCAATCCCACAGTATTCCATTATTTTCCTCTCGGTGATAGACGCTTGCAGAGAGGGGGAAAAAGGATCACTTTGCGAATCATACTCTGCTAGTGGAAGAGCAGGCTCCACTGTCATCCATCTCTCTTCATCACCATTCCTAACTCACGTGCTGGAGAAGACAAAAATGAAGTTCAAAATCACGAGATGAACCCTCGCTTTCGTATTTACCAGCCGCCATCGAACGGGTGGGGAAGGGAAGGAGGGGCGGCAGGGACGAAGAAATTCTATGAGCTCTGGATTCGCTGCTGGACCGGTGTAGGAAATTGGAAAACGGAGGAAAAGCGAAACAAAAATAAAATGAGACCGAAAGGGGAGAGTAGAGGGGGGGGGGCGTTTGGTGTGAAGATGCAATAATTACGAAGCCGCGATACTCGGTTACGAGTTTCTTAGAATTCAACTACTGGGCGCGTTAATTGCGCTTGGAAAAAAAAAGGATTCCGCAGTCTGCGGCGGATACCTTCGTCGCACGCTGGTCCAATACTTTTCCTTACTGAAAATCGAGATTGCGGACTGATTCAGCAAATGATTCTTCGCCCAAAAACTACTACTTCTTGATGTCAACAACATTATTCAATGTAACATTCTACTGGAAAAAGAAAGAAGGAAAAAAGGAAGAAAAAACCAACTCGAAATGAGGGATTGACCCGGAGACTTAAACGCAACCGTAGGAAAGTTTGTTACCGACACTGATGGTGGGTAAATGGAGAATTTGCAAGTTTCTGAAAAACTTATGGGCAGTTACACTATTCAATGTAACATTTTACTGAAAAGAAAGAGAGAAATAAAATAAAAAAAGAAAAGAGAAGATAGCAAAGATAGAAAAGATAGAAAGAAAGAAAGAAAGTAGTAGTAATATAATTTTATTTTGAAGCGGTGCTTCAGCATCTAAGGCCATTTCCACCTTTAAAGAAGGCAGTAATAGTAATAAATTTACATGAAAGAAAGAGAGAAGGAAAGAAAGAAAGAAAAAACCAACTCGAAATGAGACATTGACCTGGAGACTTAAACGCAAACGTAGGAAAGTTTGCCACCGACACTGATGGTGAGTAAATGGAGAATTTGCAAGATTCTGATAAAATTGGGCAGTCATATTCTTATGGAGAATCGAACTATTGGAATCCATTTCAGAACCTTGCACTGGAGTTAAAGTCCTTCGTTTGGGAAAAGACAAAATCCTCGCAGAGACGGCAGGAGCCGAGCAATCCGCGATCAACGAACGGAGAACATCCCGAATTTCCTTCATTCCAAATTGGACGCGGCAGACCTACCTCCGCTCTTCCTAACCTCACCTCACACCAACGCGACGCGAATTTTTTCGACGCGGACAAGACAATATCTCACAACTAAGTGGCCCAACCGCAGAGGCAAAATAAATAAGCGAGCGGCGCATGAGCGAAAAACCCAACTTGCATGCAGATTTAATTTCAGATAAAACCGATTCTCTACAGCCAAATTGAGTTCTTCAAACCGTTCGGGCTGGATCTTTAAAAACGAATTTACAACCGATCCATTGCGCATGTGCACCTTTGAGCAGAACGGTTCCAGCGAGGTTGCCGCTTGCTGAATCATCCCGAAGAAGCCGATCGGAAAATTGAGGGATTATTTGAGAAGAAGCGGCATCACTTTCACTTGAATGGGCGGAACGAGAAATTCCTTGTGAAAAGGGCACAGTGAGCCGATTATTGAAAATCATCGATAAAGCTATAGACAAAGAAGACAAAAAGCTTATGGAGAGATCCTGTCGGTGGAAGCAAGGTGGTTGCATAATGGACAAAGATGGTGAGTAATAGTCTTTCTAACGGCAACCCGCGAGAGACCTTATAGTCAGTTCATCATTTACTCCCTTAGGCTATAGGAACCACCCATTTCAACCTACAAGATCGCTCACTTCTCCCTAAATCCTAGGGACAAAATGGACCTATGGACCACCCGATGGCTGAAGAAGGCTGAAAATTACGAGATTTCTACTATTCAGCGACGACTGATAACTCCCAAATTCAGCATGTGATTTCGGCTCATCTCTTCAGCCCTCCCTTAGTCATAGAGAGAACCATATGGGGCGTCCCTAGAGAAATGAACTGTTTGAGGAACGACCAGTGCTCCCATTTTATTTTACCAAAGGGTCCAGGGTTCACGGAATCAATTCTGATTTCCAGAAGTTCCAAGACAAATTCAGATTTTTTCACAAGTGCCAGAAAAAAATTCTGAAATACGTCCGATTCGTCAAATAAGAAGAAAATATCATCAAATTTGATCGAATAGTCGGTCAAACTGACGAAAAACCCCGAAATTCCGGGACGATTCTAAAAAAAGGCTAGAATTCCGTGGATTTCAAAATTAGAGCACTAGAACGTCTAAGTATACGACCTTTGGTCACTGCTGAGAAATGACAGTAAGGAGCAACCGGTCAGATGGGGGCAAAGTATAGGGTCACGGGGGTGACTCTGTGAGGGCGGCAGACGAGAGAGCACCGTTGCCTTTGATGGAGAAGATAGTTAGCCGGCGATGTTGACACAGCGTCTTGGTGTTTGAATAATAATAACATGATAAAGCTATTAAAGGCGGAACGGGGTGGGCGGGTGGGGAGGACGCCCAAGATGGGTCTCTTTACGGCCAGACTTGGGTCTTGCTCTTGAGGAAGCTAATATTTACTTAACAAGATGCGTATCACAACAGTTAAAAGAATTTCACGGCCGAGCTTCTAGCGGCCCATCGTCGGCCGGCCGTCAAACATCACTATTTTCCTATTGAAACAATGGAAATGGGGTGCATTAACGCGAAAATACGGCAACGTTGCGCCAATGCAACGTTGCCAAGTTCTATCATCAAAGCGTGATCGAATACCTATGGACAAGATAAAAGTTTGTGGCTAGATCTGTGAAAAGAGACCTCCTCTTCCCGGAGAAACTTTCCATTCTTCCTCATCAAAATTTTATACAGAACACTTTAGAGTTACTAAAATCTCTTACTTTACAGCCACTCATACTCTTAGAATGCATCAGATTCACCAAGTCTTTTAAGTCCGACTTATTTTCATCGAGTCTGCTTGTCTTAACTCCATCAGCTGAAACGGCTCTCATCAACTCTTGGCCGCGCAAAGGTTCTCGTAATTCCCCATTAGACCCTTGAGAACTCCCCTCAGATTAAGCGATTGGAGTTGAGTGACCACGCACAACATACTGGAATACGCACTAAGAAAAATCGTCGTACAAACATGCGGAGGTTGCTAAATTTACTCTGACAAAACATTTGTTTTCGAGGGAGATTTTGAATATTTTTACTTGAAATTTTCGGGTATTTTATATTAAAATTGCGAGTAAAATTATGTGAAAAGTGAGGAGAAAAATATGCAAAACTATTGGGAAAATTCGTTTTTTATCAGGAGTAATTTGGCAACCTTTCGATGTTCATACGGCGTTTAGGAAATGAGTATTGGCGGATTATTCGCGTGAGGAGGGATGAGAAGCGGGGAAGTACGAGTGGTGAAGCGTGAATCATCTCGACTATCGATATTTCCCTGTTTGAAGCTATGTTAAAGAATCGATTATTCAGGTATACCCTGACAATCGATACTTATCCATGTGTTTATATGGCGGAAGGATCGATTCATCGCAAAGCACGACTGGCACCGGGGAGGACGGCGCCAATCTAATTACATTCCGAGGAGCGTTGATCTGTTCTCGTTTGTTCGTACGAGGCGCTGCTATGCGTTTCGTCGGCACGACAGGAAGCAATTCGGCCGGCACCGGAAATTGAGGACATAAAATGGGATAACACTAATTGCAGCACGTAATAAAAACACATTAAAACGAGACCGAGCAAGAAAAAACGCTGAGAAAACCCGCGGATTCCGACAATTGTCATAAACCGTTTGTTTCGTCGTGTTTCCTCGCCGTGTCGCACACGCCGTCCGCCGGCCGTTGCCACATTTAATTCAAAATTAATAATTACCAAATACAAGCGTATCTTTTTCTTCTTTCAGGATTGCCACAGAATTTCGAAACTGAATTTCCCTGAGTTCCCAGACACATCTTGATAAAATTCCCTGGCAGTTGAAGATATGCCAGATGGTTAGAAAGACATTTTAAATAGTTATCCTGCAAAATGTTTTGTTCGAAACATTAAACTCATTCTAGAGAGCAAATAAGGGTGGCTACACTGTTTTCCCCTGACACTTTCGTCATTATTTTCTCTAATATTTCCAGGTTTTCACTGACTTTTTAAAATTCCCTGGAATTATTTCCGGGTATTTCCTGACTGTGGCGACCATGTTCTTTCTTCCGTCCCCCCTTCTCTCTCCCCCTTTTTTTCTGCCTTCTTTTTACGGGCAAACGGGGGGGGTGTATCAGGGGTGCAGAATCTTCTAAGCTCCCACACTTTCACGTGCCCGCCAGCTGGTTTTCCACATTTCTCTGATCAGTTTTTCACTTAATTTCCCACCAATATGAAAAAAAGATAACGTTTTTCGTCTATATTCCTTCGATTTTCGACTTTTGGTCCCCTAAAATGTTCCCTCCTTTGGGCGCGTGATAGGGCATTTTCTACACGCCTGCGGGCCGATTATTGAAACTGATAGACAAAGCGATAGACAAAGAAGACATAGGGAGTATAGAGTGATCCTATTGGTTGACATGGTTGGTTCTTATAGAGTGAGGAAGAAAATGATGGACTAACTGTCGGGTCTTTGGTGGGTTGCCGTTCGTTAGTCCATTACCTACCTCCTATGTCCATTGCCACCACCTGCTTCCACCGATAGGATCCCTCCAAATCCCTTTTGTCGTCTTTGTCTATAGCTTTGTCTATCAATTTCAAAAATCGGCCCGCAAGGCCGTACCTCCCTGGATCCGCCTATGACATCCTAATCTGCCGTTGTATTTCTTGTGATACCAGTTAAATCGAGTCTGTGAAAGAAGGGAACTGACCTGTGAAGGGGTGGATGAGGAAGCTGGAGTTGCTGGGGATGAGCGAGTAGCGGATGGCGGCGTTGTTGTCGAGGTCCCTGTCGGTGGCCTTGACGGAGCCGACGAGGGCTCCGCGATCCCGGTTCTCCTCGATCGAGAACTTGTACTCGTCCTTGGTGAACACCGGGTCGTTGTCGTTCGTGTCCGAGACGCTCACCACCATGTTCGCCACCGCCGTTGAGGCCGGGGTCCCATTGTCCGTCGCCGTTACCTTCAGCAAGTACCTGAAGAAAAAAACGCTTCATCAGACTCCCATCCAAATCATCAAATTAAATCATGACGCAGTTCATGACCTTGGGCTCAATTTCAAGATTTTAGGAGTTGCGCTCGTCACAGACATAGAGTACATGGAGTCGTAATGCATGGAGAGCTGGCGCCACTTTCAAGCATTTTCCAGGTCTCGAATTCCGAGATTCCTGTGCGGCGCCGGGTCCCTTTTTCGATACATGATCGATTGTTTGCGATACATGGGGACCCGGCCATATTCCACACTGCCATTTTGGATCGAATATGTATCGAAAAAGTGACACCGCACACCGGGCTCGGAACTCGTCGAGCAGAATATGGCGCCAGCTCTCCCACTTACATTACGACTCTATATACTCTATGGTCACAGACTCGTGTTTTTTATGCTTGATTCTTGTAGATTAGCTAAAGAGTAATCAGATCCGTCCAAACCGCAACTTTCTACGTTCAATATTAACCGAGATATCGCCCTTTGAAAAGTCAGGTGTTTGACGTCATCCACCGCAGTAGTGACACCCTCGGTTCCTTCCACCTTGTTTTCATCCAAGTTTAACATTGAGTAACCAGTACGTCACTGACTGATGACAGCAAGGTGGAAGAAACCACGGGTGTCGCTAACGCGGTGGATGACGTTAAAAACCCGACTTTTCAAAGGGCGATATCTCGGTTAATTTTGAACGTAGAAAGTTGCTGATTAGACAGATCTTATTATTTTTAGCTAATCTACAAGAATCAAGCATCAAAACACGATTCTCTGACCAGCGCAACTGACCCATCCACGACCTCAGGGTGGATTTCAAATTTCCAGACGAACGATGCGCATGTCGCATTGTCGCAGGCAATTAGCAATCAGCGGCAGTTGGCAAGCCACAAAAAAACAGATAGAAAAACATAAACATCTGAAATAAAGAACAAGATTAGGGTCCTCTGTAGGAAATAGGTATTTCTGTTTATTATCTGTCTCATTCACATTTCCTCACACTATCTCTCTCCAAATATTAGCTGTAAATTTGCTTCTCTTTTGATTCAGACTTGACGTAAAAATACTGTAAGAAACCAGCAAATCGCCTGTCTTCTCTGACCTCCGCAACCCCGTTGAGGCTTCTCCGCATCCACGTAACACCAAACTCTACATCACTCTACGGCGTCTTATCAAATCCCAGGATCTCCGCTCGATCATTGGTAACTGCACCGGGGGAAAAAATCACACATTTCACAACCCCATGTTCCACGAGCTTCGGCGGGAACCAAGTTACACCGTGGAGCCTATCAAAGCTCAGGATCTCGATGGGGGCGGATTACGGGCTTTTTCGAGGCATGCGGTTCATTAAAGGGGGGGATCAGGGGGGTGAGGGGAGGGGGAGCGGTACATACCTGTCTCTTGTTTCCCGGTCGAGGTGTTTCTTGAGGTAGACCCAGCCGGTGTTGGCATGGACGCCAAAAATCTCCTGGGCCGTCCTGGCTTCGTCGTCACCACTGCCGCTCCTGACCAATTTATAGGTGAGCCGGGCGTTGTTGCCCGTGTCCAGGTCCACGGCCGTCACCTGCACCACCTGCGGCAGAACAGAAACTATCAGACATCCCGTTCAACATCGACACGGCCTCAGTGCGCTACGGCTCGGGCCCGCCATGCACAGCGCAACACAACATCCAACAAAAAAATTTCACTGAAATGGAGAGACTTTCACGTGGCTGAAATTGCATAACCAAAAAATGAAGGTGTGTTTAATTCTTCTGAAGGTGGATTGAATTACCCTTTCTTTCGATGGTGTCTAATTAAATCGGCTCGTACAAAAACCGCTACCGTAATTATTTTGCGTCTGTTTTCTTCTCCTCGCCAAAGATAGATGTTACCATGAAAGAGGTGTAAAAACTCAATTTGGGGATGAGGTCTTCAACTCTAAAACAAGTCTCAACCTCACTTTCATGCTTACATTTATTGATCCTTGTTAAATATTATAAACGAACAGAAAAAACAACAACAATAAAACTTAAAACTAGAGGAGGAGACAAATCGCGATTATGCATTCAGATTTAGAACACTGTTCCAGCGATGTCGCTTTGATCCCTTCTAGTAGATCGTCATTCAGAATCTAACTCGCAAAATTATTGGCAAAACCCAATGCCATTCTATTTTTTTTTCTTTCCATGTTTTTTCTCGAGTGTGACGCGTTGGTACAAGGTGCGTTACCACGCACGAGGCGATAACAGGTAATGGCGACAAAACATCGCTAGAGGTTGGGCCATGTCCGTTGCTGGCAACGGAGACTCTGACACCCTCTCATTACGCTCATGAGTAAGCAATTCAGGCGGGACGTCCTTGACCCGCTTCGTTTATATGCACGGCTCGACGGCGTTCTGAGGAGGAAAGGGGGCAGGAGAAATAAATTGTTGGCGAAAAACCTGGGATTACATGCAGGGTAACTTGTTACCCCGAATAACGAAATTCCTCGAATGATGAGTTTCGACGGTATTCTTCTTATCGAGGGATATAGGGTCTCTCGCGGGTTGCCGTTAGTTGGTCTATTATTGACCTCCTTGATCCATTTCAACCATCCGCTTCCACCAATACGACTGCTTTATGTTTAGTTTGTCTCTTTTGTCTATAGCTTTGTCTATCAATTTCACTGATCGCAGCCCGCTGCGGGCTGATTATTGAAATTGAAAGACAAAGCGATAGAGAAAGAAGACATTGGGAGTATGGGGCGATCCTATTGGTTGAAATGGGTGGTTCTTAGACTAAGGGGGTAAATGATAGACTAACTACTATCGGGTCTCTCGTGGGTTGCCGTTAGTTGGTCTATTGACTACGACCTTTGTCCATTGCAACCACCCGCTAGTAAGATCCGGATCCCTCCATATACCTTTTGTCTTCTTTGTCTACCGTTTTGTCTATTGATTTCAATAATCGGCCCGATGGGGACCTGGAATCCCTCGTGCGCATTGTAAGAGTAAGGACTCTTATCTCTCCGCTATTATCGACCAGAATGAAGCAGGATCCTGGAGCCAGGGACCCGCTTACCCGCTGCATCCGTGCCAAGGGCCGAGGCCGAAGGGACGCTGGAAATTCCATCACGAGCAGGGTCAAGCGAGTTGCATAGCAAGTGCAATTGAATTAAAATAAACGAATTATTCCCGAGTAGCAATTACAGGGAGGCGGATCAAAAACGAGCGGTCGCGGGGCGGGGAGGGGGCGCTGTATCGAGTATCGGGTGGAAATAAGTAATACGAAACTCGGTTTGATAGATAACGTGGAGCGGGGCGGGGGGCGGAGAGTCGATGTATCCGGATGGTGGATGGTGGATGCGTCCGAGTTGGACATCCATCGACGCGACGCGACGCAGCAACGCTCACTGGCCAACTAATGAAACATTCCTCCTCCCCGCCGCCACCCCACTCGCCCCGCAGTGATGCCGCCGGCCGCCGAGCGAAATTTCTCCCGAGCTTGCCCGGTTCCAACTTTTGAGCTTTAGAGCTTCCCCCGGATGAAGGGCTTTGATAGAAAAAGTACGGACAAAGGATTCCATGAAGAAATAGGGGAGCGAGAAAGTAAAAAGTTGACGATTGAACGCAAATGTGGTTTCAATTCTCTCACACTGGTTCAAAATATACAGCTTTTTTTCTCGAAGGGTCCTCTTTTGAAAATATTTAGGTACATGGTATCTTAATTGTGGTATTATATTGTCAGCATTAAAGGGGAGGTAAGATATCCCTTCCACAGCGACAAATGAGAATTCTCAGTTTGGTTCTACATGGGAGAAAATTACAACTATCAAGAAAATTAACCTGTTGGTGGGGAAAGGACGAACTATCCAGCTTCACGGCTAAATATATCAAGGATCGGCTCTTGGGAGAAGAGAAAATACATTCAGTACCTCCTTAACAGAAAAACTCGGTACTTTTTCAGTACCTCCATTCGACGAAATTTGAAAAATTTAGACAAATTGAATTTCCCGCTCCAATTACGACAAAAATGACAAAAATTCCGGACCCTCTTGCGTAATTTACGGATTTTTTCAGAACTTCCGGACCGCCCTTAAAAAATCAGTGCTATTTCCGGAAATTCCGAACTTGCAGACACCCTGTTTCAAACTGCAGCCTAGAGAGATATGAGTACGAAATTTCTTAAATATATCACCTCTGTCCAGTGGCGTGGCGTGTTTTGCGATATATCGATTGTTCTGCCATTTAAACCTATGGTAAAGAATCGATTATCACGGTGTTCGCTGCGAGCACCCTGAGTATCGATCCTTTTCCATAGGTTTCAATGGCATAACAACAGATACATCGCAAAAGCACGCCAAACCACTACCTCTGTCTGGAAGCGAGGGAGGCTTTCCGGCGGAAAGTTGGCCGGCAACGTGGCCGCGAGGCTTTCGACTCGGGCTCGCGATGGCCAACGGGGCTGGGGAATGGCGGAAATGATCTGACCTTTCGGGTGCTTACTCTCCGATATCAACTCTCGACGCTGCGCTGCGCCGGGCCGCTTGAAATTGAAGCACGCGCGGCTGCGGCACGCCCACCGTTTGACATCATATTGTGCGGCGACTCTCTTCATTGAGCTCCTCTCAAAAATTTACGAGCCGAGCGTTCAGCGTTTCGGCCCCGGTGCGCATGCGCAGACGCACGCAAACGTAAACGCAAACACCGTAACGTCGCCGGCCTTCCGTTAGCGCCATAAACTAAGGCCCTTTTCCAACTCCCTCCGTGACTTCTACGGTTCCGTAAGGGCCTCCCGAACGTACGTGAGGAAACCTGACCCGCGACCGCATCCAACTCGCGCTGGGGATGGCGCGCCGGCCGGCATCGCAACTTTTCTGACGCTGCGTTCAAGTCTCCGGGCTATGAGGCTACTAGTTCCAAAGTGCACCATTTCCATTTTGGTTGAAATTGGGTAAGGAGTGTGTTCTTGGCGGCCGGCATCGCAACTTTTCTGATGCTACGTTCAAGTCTCCGGGCTAAGAAGCTATACTAGTTCCAAAGTGTACTATGTCCATTTTGGTTGAAATTGAGTAAGGAGTGTATACTTTGCGGCCGGCATCGCATCTTTTCTGATGCTGCGTTCAAGTCTCCGGGCTGTGACGCTGTGAGGCTACTAGTTCCAAAGTATACAATGTCCATTTTGGTTGAAATTGATTGAGGAGTGTATTCTTGATCAGCCGATAGAGGATAATCGAAAAATAATTTAATCGTGTGCCCAAACAACCAAAATTCTTTTTGATTGGGCGCATTCATGTTAAATGGAACCATGTGCAAGTGGAAAGATGGGGTGTGCTCGTTAGTTGAGGGCCATAACAATGAATGGGACTTCAAAAGTGCCAGTGACGTCCGCGGCGACGATCGAGACCGGGCACGACGGGGAGATCGGTGGCGGGACTCTTTAACTCATGACCCCTGTCCACAACGCTCTTGTCACATGTCCACGGCTCACGAGTTAGCGCTCAATTATTTTTCATTCAATGTAGAATCTCGCTTGTCTATTTTCTCAAAAGGAACTATATCCACTTCTATATGGTTTTTTACGCAGTTTGCAGAAGCATACCCCATCTTTCCACTTGCACATAATTCCTTTTACCATAACTACGTCCACCTGTTCCTGAGATGACTCGCTTTTTAAGTAAATTTCTCAAAAATGCCCGTTTTGATGAGCGATATCTCCGTTAGCGTTGGACGTAAAAACTTGGCGCTTTAGCAGATTGTTATATTTTGTCCGAATGTTTACCCTTAGACCATGAAAACACGATTCTGTGACTAGAACACATGATCCATCAGACGAAATGAGCTCCGGATCCCCCGAGGTGGGTGAATGTCCCATGGACGCGCAACGCGGTCTGTGGGGCCCGCACCGGCCGGCGAGATCCGGGGTGTCGACTCTGCCGTACAACGAAAAAAAGACGTAAGTGGAGTCCAGGATGAACCCTGAGACACATAGGAGCACGTGCTAACCATGGCTCGTTCAGAATAGCACTTGGGGCTCTCTTCTCTATCACGGCAGTGCCGTCGGTTCATTACCCGACGCGGCGGCGACGAGCGATGTGAGCGTGAAATGTGAAAGAAAACGAAGGTGAGCGATGGTTGTGGGGGTCCGCTCCCCCCCCCTCCCCGAGGGCGGGGGGATTGAGATTTTCTTTTTCATTTCGACCGTGTTATCAGATCTGATCTCGGGACCTTTGAGTCATTAATCAGATTTGAATTCAGCCATAATGAAGAAAGGTGTCAGAGCTCTGGGGTATTGCACCGGGCAGGTTGCCGACTTTCCGACGAGTTCTTCTGGGGAGGAGGGGGGGGAGGATGGGCTCTGGGCTTTGACTGGAGAGAAATCAAACATCGCGCCGAAATGCATTCGCGAGGGAAACCAAAGTTTTCTCCCACCCCTCGGATTTTCTTGTGAAAAACACAGTTAAAAATAAAGGATTTACTCTGAGTGAATAGCCGGCGTGAAAAAAAAATCCAGCGCGAGTTTCGCGCCGTACTCTGAGTTAATGAATCAGTGAGTTCGAAAACGCACCAACTCGGAAAAAAAAATTGTCCAGGAAACACCTAAAACTGCGCAGCTGGCGAAGAAGTTAGTTTAAGAAAAACCTTTTTGGTGCCAAAGGACAAGTACTTAGAGACTTTGAAAGCACCAAGTTGGAATCGATACACCATGTTTGATGATGTAGTATTAAGCGTTTAAAAATTTCCGAGTTGGTGTGTTTTCGTTCTCACCGACTTTCAGATACTGATTTTTCATAGTCTGCCTGGATAAATTTATATTTTTCGACCTGAATTTCCGGAACTAACCATAGGCAACTCACGTGAGACCCTTCAGTGCACTATTTTCTCCTTTAATCTTTGGGAACCACCAATTTCAACCAATAAGATCGCTCCATATGTCTTCTTTGTCTAAAGCTTTGTACGTCAATTTCAATAACCAGCTGGGACCGCTGGGGAGGGACGGAATAATAGAGCTCCGATATTGGCAAGCACAAAGAATGAGGGAAGGGAAAAGGGGCACAAGAGAGATTACTCCCATTATTGAATGAGTTTTTAAAGGTATTTTTGATGACAAGAGATGCTGTTCGGATGAACTACGCATGCAAGAAGTGAATGGGGCCTCACAACACCCGCTACGCAGGTGATTGATGGTGGGATAGATGATAGCTTTGGCCATCAAGATAAACGCTTTTCCGCGAACGAGGAGCTTTCTCGGAAAATATTTCTTAAGCCAAGAGCCTGACTGTGAGAGGTCGCATTGATTTTCGCTTCAATGAGTGAGTTGGCATGTGTCACAATCATGTTAATTTCGATTATAGATCATAGATTAGCGGAACAGAAAAGATTTAGTTCAAACGCTAGTATATTAATGGGTTCACACGCCCTTCCAAAGAGAGCGGTTATTGACATCATCAACTGTGATTCACCGCATGCAGACTTGCGTGACGGGTACGTAACGAGAGGGGGGGGGGATCAAATTCCGAATTTCAGCGTAACCAAGTGAAGGAACTGCCTTAAAGAGTAAAGCTGAACTAAACTATATGGTGTATACTATATTCTTGATTTTTGTGAGTCCCTGCATTTCCAAGGAAGAATCCCCTGATGAAAACTGAGATTTTGAAATAAACTAGATTCTCCTCCAAAGTTGGAA
>NW_017547243.1:850193-873275 GCF_001854935.1 Bemisia tabaci
CAACTCCATAGTTCTACATATGTCTGGTCCGTTCAAGTCGAGTGAACACATTTCGCCATTTTTAAAAATAATTTGATCTCGGGGCGAAGAGAGTAGAAAGTCCCCGGTTTTAGCACCAATTCCCTGACAAAATCTCTGATTTTCCCGAATATTCATCATTCCTTGATATAACCCGGTTGTTCTCGATCGACTCAGGATCTAGAAACCACGAGTTAATCAGTCACCGCGTTCGAAAGTGAAACTTCCCTAACCTTAAATTATCATGGTTAATCGACACAGCTTTTGAATTTCTACTGCAAGTATGAGCCTCACTCCGGCGTCATTTTAAACAGGTTCGTCGTCGAATTTTATATGATGATACATGACATGTAGCTGTGGCGGAAAACTAAAACCATTTTCCAAAACACTCGAGGATGTCCTGATCTGGAAATTATTAATTGGTCGATCCGATATCAATCCGTGATCACTTTCACCGCGGATCTGCGTCGATACAGTTCCATCGAATATGATACGTTGTCTATGAACGTCTCTCCTGTTTCCGCCTCGACTTCTCCGAATTAATTACGGAGGTCCCCGTTGGGTGTTGAGCTTTCGGGCGGTGCATCCGTTGGGCGATGACTGATGAGCGTGTTGAGACGACTCGACGAATCAAAATATTCCCGGATCTGTATTATCGAACAGCTCGGGTGAATCAGATCCTAGAGCGATAATTCGGATCATTAAAGGTACCCGACATTGTATCGAAGAAAGAGAACATTTTGGGACCATTAGCTCGCACAGCGGGTTCCCGGGCACCGCACCCCTCTCTCCGCTTCGCGCCGCGCCGCCAAAGGTCCCCGATCCACGCTGTCGTGTCAAGGAAAAACACCGTATGGACCTTCAGACGTTGCCAAGTTTCTTCCGATAAAAATCGAATTTACTGGGAAAATTGCGAATATTATTTTTCAAAAGTTTCAGGCACTTTAGTGCGCAATTTAATCTAAAATACTCGAAAATTTCAAGGAAAAATATGCTCGAATGTCGTCAAAAATACAGGTTTTATCGAGGGAAATTTGGCAACTCTCGAATGCCCATATGGTGTTTTTCCTTAGCACGGCAGCACCGTCCTGGGACTTGTTCGGGGCCGATGGTTGCCGTGTCCACCTCGACGGCGCTTTCACTGTGTCTTGCCTATATCGCATGCACTGAAAAAAAAATCTCGGTGTATTTACTAAGAAAAGAGTAAAATTACCAAGAATTCAGGGTTCTATTTGATTCCAATTGTATCTCAGTAAAATTACCATTTATGGAATTGGTAATTTTACCGAGAAATCTCGATTAAATTATTGAACTTTCTCGGTAATTTTACTGGACCTTGGCAAAAACGCTCCAATATTTTTTATCGACTGTGGTAGAATTACCGAGATAAAATGGCAAAGTAACCGGGAATTGATTACCGATAAAAGTGGTATTCTTACCTGAAAAAACAGTAAAAGTACCAGTTTTTAGGTAAGCACTAGTCTGTCTTGGTAAAATTACCAATAATTGGTAAAAAAATGAGATGGTAAAGGTACCAACGGACCGTGGTAAAAACGCCGAGAATTTTTTTTCAGTGTGAGGAAAAAACTTATTGCTTGGGACTCGAAGTTCAAGTCGTATGGATCTCCAAGGATCTGGATCTGGATCTGGATCGTGGATCCATAAAAACTTGAGTTCGAACCGAAGTTCGGGTCACACATCTTAAGTACTTCCGATGACTCCATGGAAGTTTTATCCGAATTGCTTCAGATGTGTGACACGAACTTCGGCAACTAGACCTCTTACTCCAGATCCAGGATCCAAGAACTTCATTGGATCAGAGCTTCGGGTCTCAAGTGCGAAGTTTTTTCTTCGTTCAGGNGGGGGGCTATTTTTTTGAAGTTACTTTGTGTATTAATAGCAAGTGTAGAACCACAGAAAGGGGGGTAGTGGCATTTTGCGACACTTTACGTTAGAGGGTACAATGAAGGTGTCAATATCAAAAATCCTGAGCATGGACCAACGAGCCATTCATTCCTCTTATTCGCGTTTTTTAAAATAGAATATAATTATGGACAATTTTCAAAAATAAATCTTTTCTACAGACCACAACATTTTTAAAAAAATTGAGTGCAAAATAGTTTCTATCCACACGTTTCATTAAACTCCTTCTAAAATACCAAAATTGCCACCACCTTTTACTTTTTCTACGTGGGGGAGAACCGCACACAAACCTTCCATTAGCCTCAAGGTAACAGGTGAATGGGTACTTTTAGGGCTCCCACTCAATCCTTAAAATTCCCCTCTTGTTGGCTGCTGAGCAAAATGAATAGTAGCTTCTTTAATAAAAAAGACGATTATTTGGTCAAATGGTCGATGGCCGCTCTGCTTAACCCAAAGCTGACCAGCCAAGAAGGAGGTAGCATGCTCTTAAGTAATAATCCCCAAAAGTAAAAGTTTTCATGACTAAGGAAAAGGCTCAAGCTGAAATTCGCTCGTTCTCAGGTGCCTCGAGCGACTCGTAAAATAAAATACATTCATGTAGAAGTTAGAGCTGATTGTGAGTCAAACCAACCACGAGAGCTCGAAAGTTGTCCAAATATTTTTTATGGTTTATTTTCTCCTCTCCGGACAGTTTCAAGTTCTGAAAGCAAAAACGCCGTTGTTCGGCCCATAAGCTCCCTCGAGTGACTCAGGAGTATAAATAATATCCGATGGGAGTGCGACGCGACGTCGATATGCGCATGCGCTGAATGCTCAATAAAAGTCAGAACGCGCGTTTGTTCGAGGGAGAATGGCTGTGCACACAAGGTGCTCATGCTCCGGAGACAATGGACCGTGTTTATGAGTCGTCGCACGGTGGATCGAGTCAATCAGAGAGGTCGGACATGAATTTTTTTTTTTTTTTTTTCTTTTTTTCGTCAAGATAAGTAATTTATTTAAACAAAATTGATAACAGAAAGTATTTAACAACATGGTAATAACTATAGTAATAGATGTTAAGTGGAGATATGACTTAAGTATATGGTATAGTAAAAATTGATAACAGAAAGTATTTAACAACATGGTAATAACTATAGTAATAGATGTTAAGTGGAGATATGACTTAAGTATATGGTATAGTATTATAGTAAATAGCAGATTGGAAAATGCAAATAGTTAATTAATAAATGAAGTAGAATAAGTGCGCAAGTAAAGTAATTAATTATGAGATGACTTCCCGAGACACGCCGGAATTACCAGAAGGTATATCTTCGGCTGGAGGGGGGGGGGTAGGGGGCTGGAATGTTGAGGGTTTCGGTATTGGAGAGATTTCGGTATTGGAAATTGTTTACTTAAACTGCAAATTGATGTTTATTTCGTCACATTTTAAAGTTGAATGGATGCTTCGAGAGGAAAATTTCACAAGAAAACCAATGGAACCACTTTCAGAACCTCAAAGTTTCGTATCAACGGAGTTATAAGCGTTTAAAGTTTCCGAATTTTGTCCGACCTCTCCTATTGACTCGATCCACTGTGCGTCGCCCATCGGGGATACGTGCTAAGTGACCTGGTCGAGTGCCTCTTAAAGAAAAACGCCGTATGAACCTTCACGCGCTGCCAATTTGTTTATAACAAAACACCGATTACCCAGGAAAAATTTCCTCATTTTTCTTTGAACTTTTCGGTGAATATTTTTCTCTGTTTATGCTGATCAACCAAACGATTTTAAGGACAACTGTTGAAAACATTCCTCGAGAATAAATACTTTTGTAGAGGAAATTTGGCAAAGTAAGAATGTCCATACGGTGTTCTGCCTCAGCAAGGCAGGCTTGGGACTCGAACGAAAGCGTAGGATCCATCTCGGAGAAAACGCCACTTTCTAACGGAGGGAAACTGGCCGGAGCTTTTAATTTTTACAAAGCCTTGAATGATGCCTTTGTTTACGAGAAGGTTTCATGAATTCGAGATGACTGGCAGAATTAGGCTGGCATCCCGAAATCACTCGAATTCTTGCTGACCGCGTACTCACAGATATGGATTTACGTTTACTTTCAACCCGCCGGTTTCACCATTGGCGGATCCAGCAGTTTGGCAACACCGGATTTCCTCCATTTAAACCTATGGAAATGTATCGATTATCGGGAGCCAGGAGCTCCGATAAGAATCGATTATTTAGCATAGGTTTGAATGGAGGAAATCCGGTGTTGCCAAATTGCTGGATCCGCCTCTGGGTTTCACTTTGGGATGAAAGAGTTGCTCCTCTGATGCGTGAAGGGATTGAAATATAATCGATGATATTGCAAGACAAAACAAAAAATAACCAAAAGCAGAGAATGTTCGAACCTTCCTATAAATGATAAAAAGAACTATGCACAGTAATTAGCCAGTACAGCTCTTCCGTGATTCGTCGTAATGCACCAAAAGCTACTACCCATGACGTATAGATTACGGCTCATACTGGGAGGCACACACTGATCGACGGTAATAGTTTTATTTTCGAATATTAATGCATGTAGAGAGATCTCCATCAACACTTTTCCCACTCAAATTCTTTCGACATGTATAGATGCGAACTAACTTATTTTGAACAATAATGACGTAGAAATTAAATTTAACTGATGGCGCTGGTGCGCTTGAGTTGAACAGCTCCTTCATCTCAATAGTTATGCAATTTCAGCAGCATGGACATCTAAGTTTGTTAAATTGTGCCATTATATGGGTACAACGTAAAAGAAATCTTGTGCCATCCAAACTGTCGCTGGTTCGAGTCAAGACCAATTCACACGGGTTTGTCAACTATGCAGCTTCTCTGCCCGACCATCATTCGACCACAATCGGCATGACGTAGAATTGGCTCCATCCATAAGAAATGCCAATGCACGGAAGGGCCTTTAAACTCGTCCACGGAAAATGACCCGTGTGAATTGGTCTCGGTTCGGTTGACCAGCGGGCTGATTGTTGAAATCGATAGACAAAGACATGGACAAAAGACAAAAGGGATATGAAGGCATCCTATAGGTGGAAGCAGGTGGTTGCAATGGAAAAAGGAAGTAAGCAATAGACTAACTATCGGTAACCCACGAGGGACCCTTTACATAGTCCATCATTTTCTCCTGCAGTCTACTGGAACCACCCATTTTAACCAATAGCTCTACACTCCTTACGTCTTCTTCGTCTGTACCGTTGTCTATCAAATTCAACGATCAGCTGACAGCCGGGCAGGCACACGATTTGAATAGAAAATGGCTCAAAAGTAACGATGACCGCACCAGCGGGCTGATTATTGAAATTGATAGGCAAAGCTGTAGACGAAGAAGACAAAAGACATGTAGAGGAATCCTATTGGTGGAAGCGGGTGGTTGCGATGGACAAGGGAGGTAATAGACTAACTAATGGCAACCCACGAGGGACCCTATAGTTATACAGTCCATAATTTTCTCCTTTTAGTCTACAGGAACCACCCATTTCAACCAATAGCTCCATACTCCTCATGTCTTCCTCAGTGGCGGATCCAGCAATTTGGCAACATCGGAGTCCCACCATTTAAACCTATGTTAAATAATCGATTCTTGTCGGAGCACCTGGCCCCTCCAAGAATCGATACATTTTCATTGGTTTAAATGGAGAGAAGACAATGTTGCCAATTTGCTGGATCCGCCAATGGTCTTCTTGGTCTTTACCTTTGTCTATCAAATTGGACAATCAGCCCAGAGCCGGGGAGGCACACGGTATCCTCTGGAGTAAGCTAAGAAGAAGTGAAGAGGAGTACGTACCTGTGACTCGGGTTCGGCAGACTCGGGAACCGTGACGGAGTACTCGGACCTCTCGAAGACGGGCGGGTTGTCGTTGACGTCCTGGACCTCGAGGAGGACGGTGAGGTTGGCCGAGAGGGGTGGGTCGCCGGCGTCCGTGGCCGAGATGAGGAGCGTGTGCCGCTGGGCGGTCTCGTAGTCGAGGGCGCGGGTGAGGGTGACGTGCCCGGTCGTCGGGTCGATGGCGAAGAGCCGCGAGTCCACCGACGCCGACGACAGAAGCCGGTAGCGGACCAGGCCGTTGCTGCCCGAGTCCTTGTCCTTGGCGTGCGCCGCGTACAGCGGCGAGCCCACGCCCACGTTCTCCGGCACCGAGATCCGCACCGTCGCCGAGTCGAACTCCGGCGTGTTGTCGTTCTTGTCCTCGATCACGATGTTCACCTGCAACACACCCCAAACAACCCTTAGAGCACGTCTCATAACTTACCACGACTCCCGAGGAGTTCTAAGAAAAAAGAAGGTATCTAAAACCTTGAGGTCCAGCCTCCAGCAGCCGAGGTTCGGGTGAGACATCTGAAGTACTTCGATTTATACTGCGGTGCACGACGTTTGCGCACACTTTTCGTACCGATAACGTTTGCGCACAAAATTCCGAATTTTCATTTGCGCACAGTTTTACCGATAACGTTTGCGCACACTGCACTATGTGGCAACGCTGCATTATACGGAGCATATTTATACGCACGCATTGTTTAAAACCGAACAGAGGGGGCGAGTAAACGAGTGATGAAACAGAAGTGAGTGAGTTTGAGAGTGTGTGTGAGGTGCTTATTTCCACATGAATTATGTAAAAAATAGTTAAATTAATTGAATAAATAGTATTGGCTATACTTACAGATTTTTGGTTTTACTTTCGCCGGAAGAAAATGCCATCGTCAGAGTCGTCTGAACTGGAGCCAATAGTATTCTCAGGATGGCTGGTGGGTGGTTCATGAAAGGAAATTTCTTCGTCCAGATCGTCTTCATTGAAGGAGTCATTTTCAGCTCCCGAGTCATTTTTTGAGTCTGATGCATCTTGCTTCGCATATTTCACATCACGGATCATTTCAAGGAACTCCATTATATCGAGGTCTTTACTTTGAAAAGCACTGGTCAGCACAATAACTTCATCATCTTTCGTTTGTTGAGCCTTGCGTTTATTGAACAACTCGCCATTCCGTACGGATTTTATTTTTAAAGAAACAATAGTCTGGGCCTTAAAAACTTGGTCAGTTGCTTCGTACACACTTGGATGGTGGTAATAAAACTCGCCTTGAAGTTTACTATTGAAGCCCTCAACCCCATTAGTCGTTGTGCAAGAATCTTGTGTAAGAGGGCTGGCCCACAGATGAGGGTTGCTTTTCTCTTCAGACTGGTTCTTATAAGCTGCAGCTCGATTTCTTTATCACTTGGTGGAGCATGTTGCGGTCTGTGTTCCTTGTTGGTCGTTTCAAGCAAAGTAGTCATCGGTACATCTGTTTTGATCGTAGCCCGGCACTCTTTTTTCGAACACCGCCAATGTATATTTTTTTTTTTAACGCGAAATTGTCGGAATTTATAGCCTTCGACTAGTATCATTGGTTTGCCTTTATTGCTTCTCATTATCTGAAAGCCCGTATCAGAACTCATTTTATTAAATTTTAACTGAAATACACTCACACACACTTGCGAATAAAGGAATAAAAACGGTTTAAAATATGCTGTCAAACAACTCACGATTATTAAAAACGATTATTATCATTAAAACTGTTTAAAACTCGAGCTAAAACACGTTAAAAAGTTGCACATTAAAACAATTTAAAATTCGGCACTGTGTTGACAGCAACGGTCCGCAGGTTACTGAGTTACTCCTTTCCAGACACACCTCTTCCTCCTTTTGTCGTGGACCTTCCTTATCACAACACGATAATGCACCTCGCCGACAATAACAAACCCGGGCCCGGTGTCCGGGTGATTCGCGTTGCGTAGGTGCAGCGTTGCCACATAGTGCAGTGTGCGCAAACGTTATCGGTAAAACTGTGCGCAAATGAAAATTCGGAATTTTGTGCGCAACCGTTATCGGTACGAAAAGTGTGCGCAAGTGTCGTGCAGCCTTATACTGAAGGGTTCGGGTCACACATCTGAAGTGCGCTACTTGATATGATGCGCTATCGCTCCCTTGACCCGGAGCAAAAAACTTCGTGCATGGTACCCTAAGTTGAGGTCATACGGATCTCTCAAGTTTTCTGATCACGCATCCGAAAACTTGAGGTCGAGCTGCTGAAGTTCGGGTCGGACATCGAGACACTTCGGTATGCACCGGAGTTCTTCAGATGTCTGACCCGAACCCTTCGGTATATATCGAAGTACTTCAGATGTCTGACCCGAACTTCGGCAGCTGGAGGCTGGACCTCAAATTTTTAAATACGTGATCCGAAAATTTCAGAGATCCGTATGACCTCAACTTCGGGTCCCACGCAACAAGTTTTTTTCTCCGTGTAGAGCAAATCTCATAGCTTACCAGGACTCCCGATGAAGGGCGCCCCCGTCAAGTAGCGCTATCGCTCCTTTGACGAGGTTCTTGGACCCGACCGTCAACTTCTTGTTCTGGAACAGCGAATCTTGAGCTATTTCGCCCTTGGACCTCTTGGAGGATTAGCGGGATGACTTTCGAACAGAGAAAAGAGACCCTCCGCTGACCTCTGGGCGACAGGTGAAAGCTTTTACTTTCGGAGATTCAACAATTCCTCATGGGAAATTATAAGGGAGCAACAGTCATTGCTATTTTTCGGCTGTTGACTTACCTACATAGTGGATGATGAGCATTCGGGTGACATCATGAGTCAAACAAGTTTCCCAAACTTTGGCTTGTTTGCAAAGCGAAAGTGCCAACACGTTGTGAACATCGACCATGTAGGTAAGTCAACCGTCCCGAAGTAGTCAACAGTTCGGTAAGTTTAATGTTGAAGTCCCGAAAGTAAAAGCTTTCACCATAGCAGAGATACGAGTGGAGGGTCTCTTGTCTCTGGACCCGACCATCAACATCTTGTTCTGGAACAGCGATTCCTGAGCATATTTGCCCATGGACCTCTTGAAGGATTAGCGAGATGACTTACGGACCAACCAAGGAATGTATCCTTCGTCCGATGGACTCTAGTCATTAGAATTTAGAAATATGTCAGATGAAGACGCTATAGAAATCGGAAGGAGGAGGAGAGAAATGAGAAGCACCAGCAATATGAAGAGGAAGGGAGGAATGAAGAGGGGGAAGCAGAGGGAGAGGAATAACAGTAATGTCTATGTCTTTCACTTCTTCCTCCACTTATTTTCCAGCCTTTTGACCCTCTTCTTCATCGGATCTCCCCTTCTCCCTGTTCCGCTTTTAGAGCGCCCCCATTCAACATGTCAGAGTTCGTGTGTTCTCTTCAAAACTGCCCGTGAGAGTGCCCTATTGCTTGATTTATTCAATCATAGCAAGCCTCGTGTCTTCAAGACCTGAGTCAGACAGGCTGGGGTTAGAACCTCTTTTTTTCTTAAAATTTTAAACTTTCACTACCTCCTGGTCATTTTTTTTTTTTTTGTTTGTTTTTTTGACTGATCCCCCTGCAGAGAATTAAAACTTGATTTCATAGAGAAATGCACCGCAAAAAAGATGATATCGCTGTGCGGTCAGAGGACATGCTCTTAGCGCTGCGCGTTTTCAGAATATTAACCTGAACTCTACATTGGTCATGATCGTTGCATGTTTTACGTCCATCCAGGGACGAGGTGCTGGAAATAGATCGTACCTGAGTGTGCGCAAATGCAGGGGGCGATCCGCTAACAGCTTGGACGTTGAGAAGGACGGAGGCTCTGACTTCATGGTCCAGGAAAGCAGCGGTACGGATGGCGCCCGAATTGGGTTCGATGGAGAAGTATCCGTCCGGGTCACCCGAGTAGATGGTGTAGTGCATGGAACTGTAAGAGCCTGAGAACAGAAAACAAATTCAAATCGTTAGAGAAATACCTCACATCGCAGTAATAGTTCGATGGTTCAGCAAAAATAACAGTTAACACTTTATCAATCTAGCATAAACAGCAATATAGAGTATAGCAACGACTACGGCACAGAGGTGCGACGAAAAAAGAACTGGAAGAACGTGCGTGGATGACTTTTTGAACTTTCGTCGATCTTCCAATAGACCAGCACTATTTTTCAAGAGTGCACGTCACCCCCGGAGGCTCTTTTACCCTCCGAGAACCCGAGTGATACAAAGAAGTCCTGAAATCCTCAATCTAAAGAGAGGTAACATTTCGCGCTGAATTCATATCACTCGGGTTGTTAAGGTGTAAAATAGACTTCGGAGTGAAATGCAATACAAATTCTACTCCCATATCTCTAACAGCGTGACAGTCCACAGACTTTTAAAAATTATTTATTCCGTATAAAGTTTTTTTCATCTTACAAATTATTATTTTGTATTTATTTTTTGCGTGCTGTAAAAAAATAATAAAAATAGAGCAGAGAGGAGCCGAAGGTTTGTGGTAACGGCTGGAGGTTAAACGTTGATGGACAAGGCAGAGCCAACTTGGGTTTCGAGCCCTCGAGGGGTGAGGCGGAGCAGAAACTGGCCCTTAATAGGACAGCTTCTTTAATTTCTTTTAAGTGCTCTGACTCATTTTGGCCTGAATTGTAGGCCGACCGCGTCTTTCTCTCATTGCACTGCACTTTGCGGGCCGCACAGTGGACCGAGTCGATCAGAGCGGTCGGACATAAAATTTTTGACTAAAACCACAAATTTTTATGTTTATTTTGTCACATTTTAAATGTCAAGGGGTGCTTCTGGAAGGAAATTTCACGAGCGAACCGATGGAACTACCTATATAACCTTTAAATTTTGTAGAAACGGAGTTATGAGCGTTTGAAGTTTCCGCATTTTGTCCGACCTCTCCTATTGACTCGATCCACTGTGAGGAGCGAAAGAAAGCCGAGCGATAAATAAGCGGTGGTGGCGCCAGCGAGGCACACCGTCCTCGAATTTTCCCGCGGCGACCTCTTGAGATATTCACTCGATTTTGAAGTCACTTGTCGCGATATTTTTTTGGCCACTCGTCGCGTTTCGATACGCGACCGACGCCGCCGAATCGACCACCGTCGCGCGTCGATCCTACCTCCGGGTCCGACGGTCCCCGGAGGACCCGGCGCCGTCGCCCGGCCTTTCGTTTTGGCAAACTCCCAAAACGAGAGAGAAGACGTGTCCGCTTGCTCTCGGCCATTTCTCAACCTCCTCGAATCAGAGCGTATCGGACAAAGGGTGAAAAAATGTTAATGATGATGGGACTATTTTACACAACACAGCGCCGGCAAAAAAACAAGTAGGCGATAGAGTGACACGAGATAACTTTTTTTCCCCCGCCGAGGAGCACTGCTGATTTGAAACGGCTTTTGAAGGTATCTGCTTGAAACCGCACTCTGATTCCTGAGCATGTCACAGTACTAGAGGCAGGACGAGAGCTAGTTTAGATAATATTTTCTCTTTACGCGTTTCGTTTCGATTAACTCGAGTGGTCCTAGGGCAGAAGTGTGCGATCGGAATGGCGAGTAATTTTTCACGTTGAAAGCGACTGATGCTTTTTTGAACAGCCCGACCTTTTCTTCAGAGTAGATGTTGATTTATGCCTGAGTAACGGCTTGACATTTTCATGGATTTCCTTTTCATTAAGTGGGAGGTAGGAGAGAAATGTAGGTGGAAACATGTTATTTGGAAAATGCTCCATCAACCGAGTGGTATACAATAGATAAACATTTCTGGGTAAGAGTCCGAATGATTTCCATGAAACTGACTTTCATGGATTCTTATGTTAGGCAAATCACTTGTTTTCGGAATTCAGTAAAGTACAAAATGGGAGCTTCAAAACATTTATTCGGAAATCCCCATTTCTTAAAGGCCAGCGACAAATCGTTAAAGTCATTACAAAAAATGTTTGGACGCAAGAAAGACATTTCACTGATTTTCCTGACAAATTTGAGTGAAGTTCGGTGACAATTGAGAATGTGCCACATGGAAAAAAAGGGCATAATTTGAAATGGCTTCCAGGCAAACTTTGTTGTTCTAAACGTCAAATCCATTCTAGAAAGCTAGTAGAGATAAATTAACAATTTTCCCCTGACTTTTTCGTCATTTTCCTTGACATTTCCCGGTATTCCCTGACCATGGCAACCCTGAGCATTGGAATGCAGTTACGTTCTTTCTTCTAGAAAAAGACGAATTAGATATACATCCTTTCAAAAATGATCTAATAAAATATCTGCGCAGTTGCCAAGTTAATGAGGAAAACCGCGCACTATCTCAAACGGGAAAAGGCGTTTCACCACTTGCGGAGCCGCGACATGACAGCCGACGGCCGCTATGAAAAATCCAGATGTGGAAGACGGAGCGGCTCCTATCGTCCTTTGCGCCCTTCCTACGTTTCAGCGGGTCCCTTTTCTGCCTCCGCATACGGCTCCCGACGTATTGACTTATTTCTTTGGATTCGCCAGCACCTCCTCCTTTGGGCTCCGAGAGCTCCTTATTAAGCTCCTCCACGAGGACCCTGTTTCGCCAAGTTAATTATCCATCCCAAGATTGATTGGGAAAGCCTCCGGGTACATGGTGTTTTGAAAATCCGCACCCTACACCTCTTCCTCCTCGTCGGAACTTACTTCAGAGGTCGGAAATTGAAAAATCGCCATTACGTCTACAACTCTGTCACCATCCAGTTTGTACCTTCTTCCGAAACTACGCGCGGAGGGGCTCTTTGAACGGGGAAAATGACGTAGCCAATCAGCAAGCAGTAGGTTCAGGAGTTGCAGCAAAACGACAACAACAAAAGCTTTAACGATGACCGCACCAGCAAGGTCTAGTATTCACTCCTCACTTCACAATCAGTTAAAAAATATATGCATATCAGAGCCTCCGTACAAAAAGCATTTGACGGCAAGGACATAAGTGGATATAGATGGCTTACTCCGGGCTCACAACTTTACGTAAAACTCAAAATGGCCTTCGTCATGTGACACATTTATCTCTTTAAAAACGGCTAGAACGCACTTACTTTCCTGCTTTCTTTAGGCCATTGCCTAAAAACCATTAGAAATGGTTTTTAGGCAAAATTTGTTGTTCGAAACGTCAAACCCACTCGAGAAAGCAAATGAAGGTGATTTGACGATTTTTCCTGACATTTTCGTCACATTCCCTGACATTTCTATAGGTTTTCCCTGACTTTTTTAAAATCCCGTGACGTTTCCCGGTTTCCCCTGGCTGAAACAACCCTGCTCCATGCAGATACCGTAATCCGGGGCAAAAATTCGCCTCGAGGCACCGGGCAAAATGCCAGGGGCTTTTGATTCCGAGGGTCGAGGCTTTGGGGGCACCCTGTGGGGATCCGCGGGCTGGAGGATGGACTATAGAGCGCGGCGCATCCCCCCGGACCCCGCCTCTGCGCTTATAGAGTTGCAGAGTCATCGAATTCTGTAAATTCCAATTTGCCGCCCGCGCTGCGCCGCGCCGCACCGGGCACCGCGCAACGACCATCAGAAGCGATCCCATCGCCCCCTCGCGCACCCCCCCCCCCCCNGGGTCCGGCCGCTATCGCACCATTCACCATTCACACCATCACCCTGCTCCCCGGTCATCATCCGTCTAACATTCCTCCCTCCGTGTCACCGGCTCCACCCGTCCGCTCCCCGCGTTTGCGTACACACATACGCACGGGTAAACTGCCGCGGAATGGCTGAGGAAAAACGTCGTTTGAATAGCAAATGTTGCCAAATTTCCCCCGATGAAAAATCGGTTTTTCAGAGAACTTAAAATCAAGGCATAGAAAATGAGATTCCCTAATTTTCCTGACAATTCCCCGATTTCCCTGACACATTTCAGTGAAATTCCCTGACAATTATGGATATGCAAGATGATTGAAAATACGTATGTAATTCGAAATATTTTGTAGCCTTATATTTCCTAGCAAAATCTGTTGTTCGGAACGTCAAACCAATTCTGGTAAGCAAATAAAGGTGACTCAACCACTTCTCCCTGACATTCCCAGGTTTTCCCCGACTTTATAAAATTCCCTGACATTTCCCGGTTTTTCCGGTACTCCCTGACCGTGGCAACCCTGTAGAATAAAAAAATTAAGTTTTCAATACGATATCAGAATTTTCCCCATTTTCCAGATGACTGAAACCTCAGCATCGGGAAGGCACCCAACGACTTGGAAAAACATCACGAACTCAGAAATACCACACACGAAAAACAGAGACATCGGAGCGTGCTATCAACACGTATGTTGTTCCAGGAACGGAGGGGCGAGATGGAAAACGTGAGCAACTGAGGGGATAGCCCCGTTGCGGGTGGGGGGTGCGGGATTCGGACGATGGATTCGGGGTCGGACCTCGACCGTGCTGCACCCCAGAAGTCATTTCGCGGTGAGTAACGAGCCGCACTCGATACTACTCATCTCCGGCGGGCGAAAACCTCCCAAGTTCCCGCAAGATTCAACGGTGGATTTGTCATTTTAGCGATGTTCACGCTCGTGGACTCGATCCCGACTGCATGAGCTCATCTCGAGTCTGAGGATCAAGATTCACGAGTCCGAACCCCGTCTGATTGCCTCGACGCACAGTGGATCGAGTCGTCCGGTCGGACATGATTTAAAACTTTAAAAGCGTATAACTTCATTATTATGAAATTTTGATGTTTTCTAAGTAGTTTCATTGGTTCTCTCGTGAAATTTTCAAAATAAAGCCCCACTTAAAATTAAAATTGCGACGAGATTAATGTGAAATTTTACAATTATTGTCAAAAATTTCATGTCCAACTTATTTCAAAGCCTCGCTCCACCGTGCGACATTTGGTCGAGCTGACTTTGGATCTGCACGCTCAGAAAAGAGACAACGAGACAAGTTTCCTTCAATTTTCAAATTTCCTCGCTGCATGCTCCAGTATACTGACAATACAAAGTCTCGTAACTAGTAGGGAGGGGAAGAACGGGGACATTTAGGTAATTTGGAGGTTAGGTTATGGAACTTATAGGGTCCACAAACTTTGTGGCACAAAGCCAGCCAACCTGTGAAATCAAATTTTCCGAGGTTATTTATTATTATTGTTGTTACGGCTCGTCGTTTGTAAAGCATATGCACTCAGAAAAACAGGTGGTCAAAATGGCAACTGGGTGAGTAAGCGTGAATTTCGCGCCGGAATTTTTAACAGTGAAGTTTTGCTGGCAACATCGAGCAGGAGATGTAGTTTTATTTATCGTCACCCATAGAGGGTTCGGGTGACCACCAACCACCAGCATATGCTTATTGCAGAGATTGAATAGATTCTGGCCCGTGTTCACTGGTCCATCACGGCCGAGTCAAGGGGGTGCACGATCATGTAAATATCGTTATGTAAGTTGTGGATGAATATTTCAGTTTCGTCCACTTCGGACAACGTGATGCTAGACACCCTGTTCTACGTTTGACGGCGAACTTTTCTGACTTTTCGCGCTTGAATATAATTAAATCCCTGACCATCCAAGATCTCCCCCGACTTTTCAAGAACTAGTCACCTCGCGATTTCATCTAGGACGAGCTTCAGCGAAACTCGAGGGGTGAGCGATGAGCGGAGAAGAGCGAACTCGACGGCGAGGCGGTCGCGCGATCCGCGATACAATCGAAACTCGATCCCCGTTGAAAACCGAACGAACAATCGAAGCGAGATCGATCCATCGACGGTGGCCAGGCAGCAACCCTTTATCTAATCTCGGAATCCTCTCGCCGCCGTAATTAAACCGGGTGCAGAGCGGCCTGGCACTGGGACCAGGGACCGGGACCCGTAGCGAGGATCATTATAAAATACCGCCCCCCCTCCCCCCCCGGTCCGCGGCTCGGCCTGACCTTCAATTGCCTGGCGTCAGAGTCGCCTCGATTAATTATCTTTATCATGAAAATGCGCCACTTTTGGAGCATTCCATCAGAGTGCACTGCTCATCCCGCTCGGGTTCCGCCGCCTTCCGCGCTTGCCAAGCGGGGCTTCCGCGAGCTTTCCAAGCTCCGTAAGCTGAGGGACCTGCGGACCGATTATTGAAATTGATGGACAAAGCTATAGACAAAGAAGATATAGGGAGTATGGAACGATCCTATTGGTTGAAATGGATGGTTCCCATGGACAAAAGGAGAAACTGATAGACTAACTGTCGAGTCTCTCGTGGGTTGCCGTTAGTTAGTCTATTTCCTACCTCCTTTGTCTATTGCAACCACCCGCTTCCACCAATAGGATCTCTCCATATCTCTTTTGTCTCCTCTGTCTATAGCTTTGTCTATAAATTTCAATAATCGGCCCGCTGTGGTCGGAACGGAGCCAACTCATAGAGAAAAATCCCTCTTGCTGGAAAATCGTTCGACAGTTTGCGTCTCCGAACGCTGGCAGGGTATGTGGCTTTATTCCGATATGGGGAATCCTGATAAAATCCTGATTTTTCCTGATTCGTGACTGTTAAATCTTGATTTCCAGCTCCTGATCAAAACCTGATTTTTTGCGGAGAAAAATTGTAATATGTATGTAACTTCGAATGTAACTTCACAAAAAATAGCTCAATAAAAAAAAAAATCCGATCGGACTGCTGACTATTCTCAAATCCTGATTTTATGACTGATTTTCCTCAAATCCTGATAGAATCGGAAAAATCAGGAAAATCCTGATGCTAGACACCTTGGCTAGTGATTCTATCCCTCGGCTAGTGTCGGTTTATTTAGTCGTGGAACGTATTTTATTCATGGACAGTGCACAGACCGACACCGGCATTTTTTCTAAACGTGCATTTAAGTCTCCAGACGTTAGCGAGTCTAACCTTCGGTTAGTGCCGGTACATTCAGTTGTAGAACATATTTTAGACTGTGTTCAGAGCACAGATGTATACCGGTATTTTTTCTGGACGTGCGTTTAATTCTCCAAACGATAGTGAGTCTATCCCTCGGCTAGTGCCGGTAAATTTAGTTTTAGAACATCTTCTATTGATAGACGATGCGCAGACGTGCACCGGCATTTTTCCTTAATGTGCGTTTAAGTCTCCAGACAGACTTTCTCACTTTTGCGGCATGAGCAATCGAGCAACGGCCGGGTGCTCGGCGAATATGAAAACGTCAACCCTCCGTTCTGCCGTACTAAGGAAAAACGCCGTATGAACATTCGAGAGCTGCCAAATTTTCTCTTAGAAAGTATTTATATTTTGGGAAAGTTACGGATATTTTCCCTTGAAATTTTCAGACTTTTCAGATCAAATTAAGAACAAAATTCTCTGAAAAATATCGGGGCTGAAATTAAAAAAATTCCCGAAAATTCATCATTAGTCGAAAGAGATTTGGCAATGGCCGATGGTTCATACGGCGTTCTTCCTTAGCACGGCAGCGTTTAGGGGCGCCCCACCGCGAGGAGTCTCGGCGATATTTAGCGCCGATTTGGCAGTCGGGGAGCCCTGCCGCGAATTGCCGTTGGCTGTTTACCCTTCGCGCCCATTCGCCGATTAAAAGGCGAACCGTGGAAACACTTCCTTGCGAGGCGCTCGGAAGACAGGAGCGAAGGCGCCTTGTTACGGGTCCGCACGGCGACTTGGGAGATTCCAGCTCTCGGTCGTCGGTCAAGTTCGGTGGTCTGATGATCGGGAAATGAATTTGCAACAAGGAACCACTATCTCTGACTCTTCCATAAAAGCCCCTTTCTGCATGGGGAAACCAATAACATATATGTTGTTTCTAAATGAGCCAGAAATAGTGGTTCCTTATTGCAAAATGTGGTCCAAGTCTTCTTCTGTTTCATCGAGCTGACCAGGAGACAGAGTGAGAACTTTTCAAGAAATGGCTCTTGTTTAACTTCATAACGTCAAAATGTTGAGGTTCAATAATGCAATAGTTAGGGACTCTTAATTTAAGTCAGCATAGGATCGCAGTAGAAATTAGAAGAAAATGACGAAAGAAGAGGAGAAAGAAGAAGTAGAAAATAGAAGAAAAGAGTAATCCTTCTTCTTTCCATCTCACCTATTGTTATTCCCTATATTTCTTTTCATTCTCAACTTCTTCTCCTTCTACAAATTCCTTTCCATCTTCTACTTTTTTTCCTTCTCCTATTCCTTTCAATGTCCGTCTTCATCCACTTCTTCTTCTTTTTACTTTTCTCTTTCTCTCATTCATTTTTCTTCTTTTCCCCATTCCTTTCCATCTTCTCTTCTTCTACTTTTTCATTTTCGTCTTTGTCTTCTTTTCCTTTTTCTTCTTCTACTCCTCCTTCCCTTCCTGTTCTTCTCTTTCTCTCTTTCTTTTCCTTCTATTCCCTTTTCAAACGTCTAATGCATCCTCATCTAGCATACGTTGGTAGCCCTTGGATCGGTCTGCGATACCGGGGCTGAGAAGTCCGTTACGTGGTTGATGAGTAGTCCGTATACGGCCGACTTCTTCCCGAGTCAACGCGAGAGCTTTCGGTGCGTCTTCTGCTGACCTTGGAATCGCGAAGCATAATTACCGAGGGAATGCGGAGTAAAGAGCGGGGGGGGGCACAAGCGAGTGAGATGATAAATGGTTTCGGACGCAAATTGGTCAAATCAATAGGAAACGTACCTAATTCAAGGGGGTTTTATTCACAATAGGCCAAACGGAAAGCGATACTCGGGACTGGATATTAGCGAGGCCGGAGGGGCTATGCGCGCTCGACGCTGAGGGGCACCGGGGGGCGGGGATGGGGGGATGGGGGCGGAGGGGGACCGGTCGGCACACCAGCCAATGACACTCGTAAGAATGAGAAGCGTACAATGATGAATAATGAAAGCAAACTTTATCTGCTGTCTCTATCGTATTGTTTACAAGTACTTAGCCTTGCCACCTGAGCGGGGTTGTCGAACTTCCTGAAAATCGGCGGATTTGTCTCTCGGAAATAAAGGATTGAGAGCTCGATCTCGAGAATTTGCACGATGGTGAAAAGTTGTGATTGAAATGGACTAACAGACCCGATAGGAGCTTATTTTTCCACGAGACGAGAATTGGCGAATAACAATGTTTCGTTTTATTTTACAAAATTTTTCTTTTTGTCTTAAGGATCGGAGTTTACCTGGGGGCTGATTGTTGAAATTGATAGACCAAGCTATTGATTAAGAAGGCTAAAGGGATATGGAGGGATCCTATTGGTGTAAGCGAGCGGTTGCAATGGAGATGTTGCATGTGTGAGGGATTTGCGATTTGACCATTGATTCTTATGTAAAAGTTCGCGAGAAACACAATGGTGCCACTGGTTTTCTCTGAAAGCATCTCCCAAGCTCAAGAAAAGCTCTCATGTTGAAGCCAAAATGGAGGGAAAATCTCACGCTACCCTGGGAGTCCAGCTCTACATCAAGACAAACTCTCCATGCAAAGATAGGGAGCAAATACATTAACAGGGTTGCCGTGTTTTCAGTTGTGGAGTCCCCAAATAAAGTGGCAGCCCTGTCAATGCTCCCTATCTTTGCATAGAGAGTTTGTCTTGATGTAGAAGTGGACTCTCAGAATAGCGTGGGATATCCCTTCTGTATTGGCCTTAACTTGAGAGCTTTTTTTGAGCTTGGGAGTTGATTTCAGAGAAAACCAGTGGCACCATCGTGTTTCTCGCGAACTTTTACATAGGAATCAATGGTCAAATCGCAAATCCCTCACACATGCAACATCTCCATTGTAGGGGTTACGGGAGGGAGAAAACGAGCCAAACACCACCATGATAGACTAACCATGGTCTACTACCTGTCTCCTTTGTCCATTGCAACAATCCGCTTCCTCCAATAGGATCCCTCCACATCCCTTTTCTCGTCTTTTTCTGTAGCAGTGTCTATCAATTTCAACAATCAGCCCCCAGGTAAACTCCGATCCCTAAGACCACTCGACAGAGCACGCAGTAAGTAAAGTAATCAAACTATAGTGTTAATATGGGAAGTCAAAGCTCGGCGCGATGGGAGCCGAGCTTTTCCCGAGCGGGTTGGCAATATCGTTTGTTTACGTTGCCTCTCGGCGGCGCGGAGTCGGGATTGTCATCTTGTCACAACTCTCCGGGGACGAGGACCCTTCGGCGGCCGGAGCTTTGCGCTTTCGCGCGGCATCGCCGCATCCGGCCGCTCATTTTTCAGCGGGACCCGCGACCGAGTCGACCCACTACCCCCGCCCCTCCCCCCTCGGGCTCGTCTCCGATTTTCCTTTTCCCAGACGGAACACTCCCACCACCCCACGCACTCCTGGGATACCGCGTCGGCCCTCCTTTTAATAATATGTTTAATAGTGCGTCCCGATGGGATTCGATCGGCGACGCAACATCCATCGGCTCCTCTGTACCGTCCGCTGTCTATGTAGGTGTTGGCGTGCCGAGACTCGCTCGCTCATTTCCACGGAGGCGCATCTTCGGGAACACAACCGACGAGAGACTTACGATGGGTCAGTTGCGCCGGTAACAGAATCGTGTTTTGGTGCTTGATTCTTGTAGATTAGCTAAAAATAAGAGGATCTGACCAAACAGCACCTTTCTACGTTGGATATTAACCGAGATACTACGTCTTGAAAAACTCGATTTATGACGTCATCCACCGCGGCAGTATATACCATGTTATACACTACCACGGTGGATGACGTCAAAATCTCGACTTTCCAAAGAACGATATCTCTACGCAATTCACGAAATCTTTACATCTACGCGGGGTAACAGAATGAGACAGAGGTCAAATTCGGGGGTGAACGCTACTTTACCTTTAGTGATAGTTGATGAACAACAACTTGTTGAGCGAAAAATAAAATAAAATTCACCTAACGAGGACTAATGAATGTCGCGGCTCGGTTGTCTCTGGGCGCGAGCAATACGCAGGGCAAATTTATGTAATTTAGGTTAGCATTGTTAAACCAGGTGCTCAATGTTTTGTGCATCATCCATCAGTAGGCGAATTTGAGCGTTGACTTCCGAAATTCACTTTTACACATCATGAAAGATAGCAACGAGGGGTCTCAAAAATGTTGTCACTGAATGAGGCAGAGTGGAAAATGATTATTTCAGGATATTTCGATTTGGCTTTAGGATAAGCTGAAGCTACGAGTCACGACGCATACAAAATTCTGATTTAAGTAGGCGGATTTTTCATGGCCTTTTGTCAGGTAGAGTATCCATTTTTCATGAGCTGAGTCCCAGTAAAAAAATTCACACTTGAAGATTTTCAGGTCGTCAGAAGATTGCATCAGACCATCGCCGAAAGAATAACCTTTTCCAGGGACAATGTGAGGGTCAAGGGAGCGCTCTTAAGATGCTAACATCTTCGAAAGTAGCTCAGAGTTCTTAACCGAGTTCCGCGCGGTAGTTCATCCGATTGCACACAGATAGCGCTCCAGCTTCGCGGCACTTTGCATTCGTTTTAAAAACCGGCGTGAGAACTCGATATGCTAAAAATATCGTAAAAGGCCCGAAAGTGGCGGTGCCATTGAATTTCGCGGACCGTTCCGCCGATTTATTCGGGGTCACCGATGCCCGGTGAAAGGGGCGCCGATAAGCCCCCAGCAAATCGAACGATCGATCGCCGACCCCGATCGATAGATCCCTATCATAGGCATGCTATCTATCGAAGTTCGAGCTCTCGCGTCGGCGACTCACGTGGGCCCACGGAGCCGCGGCTCGTGAGCCGATCCGATAGTATCTGGCGGGAAACAGTTACTCGAGGCGACTCCAGTTGGGCGAGCATGGAGCTGAGAGCGGGGCCCCGACAAAGACCCAATACTGCCGTGCTAAGGAAAAACGCCGTATGAGCCTTCAGGCGTTGCCAAATTTGCCCGGGCAAATCGCTAATTTTCAGGAAAATTTGTGAATATTTGCCTACCAATTCTCAGATAATTTCGTTCGCAATTTCACCTAACGTCCCTGAAAATTTCGAGGAAGAATATTCAAAACTTTCCTCAGAAATAAACGTTTTATCGAAGGAAATTTGGCAACTCTCGAATGTTCATACGGCGTTCTTCCTCAGCACGGCGGAATATCCGATGCGCTCATGCGACGCTTGCATACGGCGCCCGGGAAACACGTGCAAAATAGTGACACCCGGGGAAATAACTCATGGAATCAGTGGCGTGGCGCGCTTTGCGATAGATCGACTGATATGCCGTTTAAACCCGCGGAAAAGGATCGATAAGCAGGGTGTTCGCAACGAACGCCTTAGTAATCGATTCTTTACCATAGCTTCAAATGGGGAAATATCGACAGTCGATTATCACGCCTCGCCATTATTGCTCGTGAAATGTAAAGTTGCCCGGGATGCGGGACGCTGGACCTCGCGCCGCGGTTCGCGCCGGAATGGGTCAGTTCGTCGTTTCCAGGACGAAGGGACGTAACTCCATTTCAACGTTGCCAAATCGACTCGAACAATTAAATTTTTTACAACCTGTGCAAAAGTCGTTGAATTTTCGATTTTTACACGAGATCGGAAGAAAACCAGCGTATTCCCAATATTCTTCGATTGGATTCAGGTTCCGTTACAATATGACCAGGGTTAAGTAGGTATCGTTAGTTGAATCAGATAGGAGCACTACATGGAGCACTAGCAATAATACAATATAATAATAATGTTATACTAAATATGGTCTACTAGCAAAAGGTCACGGAACTTTGCGCGAAAGTCAAGTTTCGTAAACCTATCTCTAATGGACAAAGCCTTCCATTCATAAGAAATGAGCAAAAAAATTATGACAAAACAAACACAAAATTTGGTTTAATGATTTTAACTTCCGCCTCCGCGCCGCGCCGACCGCACCGTGTTCCAGGCCAAATTGTGTGTTTGGTTCCTCTCTTAACTCGACTAATTAAAGGTGCTATCTCTTGTATCACTGAAAGACGACAAAATTAGAAATTACTATACTCTCAGGAAATGAGAGATTTTGTAGCCTTTTCTAGTTTGTAATTTTTTTTTTTTTAAAATCCGATTTTTTTTATTACCTACATATGAAAAAATTACAAAATTTGCCGCCCCCTATATTTGCCGCCATGGGCCGCGGCCTATGTGGCCAGCTCCTTAATCCGGCCCTGGACGCGGGACAGAAATGGGACTACTTAGCGTCAAAGGGCACTGCGAGACGCTCGGGTGAGTTGGGAGTCGGACGCGGTGGATATAAGGTCCGTTTTCCCGGAGCAGGAGCCTCGTATTCAGATGCGAGCGCGGTCGGCCAATGGGAATCGCCGACCGGCGAACCGCGGTCACTCCAAGGTCCGACTCGCGCATCAGATAGAGCGCCCACTGCGCCCACCGCGCCCACGCTATCTGGCCTCTGGACGCTGCACTACGCCCCCCCCCCCCCCCC
>NW_017547243.1:882685-910214 GCF_001854935.1 Bemisia tabaci
GAGCGTCAGGAGTTTGTCACCAGATGGTGTTTTTTGGACCACTTTGAGGGCCTAGATGAGGGTGATGGCACAGGCTAGAGGGCGGCAGACAAAAATTTTCCGTTTCAGTGCATGCAAGGCTATCGATTTAGGGGGTCAAAACATGTATCCCGAGTTTGTCACTCAAAGTCGTCTGGCTCTCTGACTATATAATTAATTTCTGCCGAATTAAAATTGAGGTAAGGGATCATTCGTTTCCCACTTGATCGATATCACGTGCGCATCGGTTTGAAATTGATTCCCGAACAGTTCAGTCTGTTGCGTGTGTGGTTAATGAGGTGAAACTTCGTCATCTCCCGACGAAGGAACGTAAGTAAATTTCAATGTTGCCGAATTTTTCCACGGAAATCGCATTTTTAACGCAGAGAGACTTGGATATTTTTACTTGAAAATTTCACTGATTTTTCTCATAATCTCATGCAAGAACCAGACAAATTTTGGTCAAAAGTTTCAAAGGTACACACTCGTAAAAAATTGAATTATTCGAGTCAATTTTGCAACCCTGGAACGGAGTTACGTTCCTTCGTGCGGGAAACGACAACTTGGTCAAATAATTTGTTAACGTTGGGCTTGAGCGCGTATCGTGAATAATCGATTATCGATCCCCATTTGAAGTAACGTTAAAGGATCGATTATTTAGGTGTTGGTTGCGAACACCCTGTTTATCGATCCTTTTTCATAGGTTTAAATGGCAGATCAATCGATAAATCGCAAAGCATACCACGCCACTAGTATATCCGTCGGTCCATCACGATAGCATGCTTTACGTAGCTTTATAACTGACACTTGCCCACTCTCGAAACGAGTGGTGTCCGCCACAGTGGAGATCTGCCGAAAAGTAAGCGGTGAAGAAATCGTTTCGGGACGCAGCGACTCAGCGGGGTGCGACTTTTTTGAAATGCCTGTCCACCGTCCGCGACCGTCATGACCCTGATTCGCGATTGGACTCCGGAGTTCTGGACGCCGGGACGATGGCATTACGCAACTGCACGGAAGTCGTCCGACTTGTTTTAAATTGATGAGAGAGTTATGTTTTGATCGGAGGCACTATAAAATTGTATTCTCGAGTCACATGACACACGTTGATAAGTACAGGGTGTCTCGGTGATGCCCGTTTCAAGATCGGGTCTCTGTAAAGTGTAGCTGGAATAAACAGCTGGGTTGGACCGAGTTCGCATCAAGTTTGAACAGGGAATAATAAACTTGAATGTTGAACGCGAAACTCAAGACAAAGACAAATTTTACCACCGTTTTCACGTTCAAAATATATTTTCTTGACTTCACAAATGTGACAGGTGACAGCGTATACGATTAGTTTAATTCGAATACAGTCCTATAAGTAAGTTTTTTTCCCCCAACGTGCAACTTAATTCGTCTCCATTTAACTTGGTTCAAAGATTTCTCAGATGCGCCCATCCGATGCGTGAGGAATGCGCTACAGCGGTGGGTTAACGTTTTTCGGATTTCGACATTACCTCACAAAAACATTGATTGACATTTCCGCGCAAAATCAGCCAGTAAAACTTTATTTTCAGCACAGTTAAGATCGCTACATTGTTTGTAAAAGATAACGACGAAAGTTTTTCATCGTTTGATGGCAAGGAAACTCTCGTAACTTCATATAACTTGTGCGGAAACGTCGATCACAATCTTTTTGTGGAAATGTCAAAATCCCAGATTTTGTGCGGAAAATGCATACTTCCGATGCAGCGACACTATTCATCGGGGATTGCTACATTTTTTGTAAAAGATAACGATGAAAGTTTTTCATCATTTGATGGCAAGGAAGCTCTTGTAACTTCATATAACTTGTGCGAAAACGTCAATCACAATCTTTTTGTGGAAATGTCAAAATCCCAGATTTTGGGCGGAAAATGCATATTTCCGATTGCAGCGACACTATTTACTAAAGAAGTGACTTAGCGGACACCCTGTATGCGACGAGCGCTCGCGGGGCCGATATGTACGAATAAGCGCGTCCGAAAGTGAACTTTTACGAGTCGAAGACACCGCGCCGATTAATCGAGGCGCCGGACAAAAAGCGCTCGTTAGCGCACGCGCGATCCCGGCTTTTCGTGCAGCGTCGCGACGCCCGACGCAACGGCGAAAGCGGAATTGATTAACCGGCGCACAAACGACCCAACTTAGCCAGGGTCTTTAAAATCAACCGTTTATTTATTTTCAGTAGAGCCCCTTTACACTAAGAGTAAAGACAATGCGAATATATTTCTGATTGGTTCCCACATTAATTTATGCCTTCACAGTGTCACAAACGGGAATAAGGATTACATTTTCACCAACTACAAAGATTATAAACTGGAATGGACCGGGGAATAGGGGGTACGACAAGGAATAGATGGAATAAGAGAGGGAACGGAAATAGGAATTCGAGAATGTTGATCAAATATTTACAGAAAACGTCCGATTTGTGTAATCTTTAATATCTCAAAATAACGCAAAAGTTGAGCGGGTTCGTGTAAGATATAGTAGCGGCTCCCATTCTCGTTGTTGGAGATCTCTATAGACTTGACGGGGTCGCTACCGCTCCTAGTAATATTCTCGTTTGTGACATCCATAAGCCGCGCTGTCTCAACTCTTTCTATAAAGAGACTCTGGACGCGACCAGTTCCGTGGCAAAAACTGAATTCGATCTCACTGTGCGGCGGACTGAATCAACATGCCCTTGCCTTGTGATCTTTGCGGGGTTTTGGTGTAATTTATGGGTGCACCGGTAGCGAACTAGCGGCTCGAAAAACAAACGAAGATGATGAGGAGCGTGCGGTACCGCGGGGGCAACAAATCATCGTTGCGCAACGCCTAGAAACTTTGTAGTTCTGAAACGAAACAATGAACCTAGGTCAAATGATTGGACTTTTCGGGTGCGTCGCCTTGCGTTTTTTGGCCGCTTTTGACGACAGCTCGTGCGGCGGTGTACATGATTTATCGGATCTTCAGCCCAATGAAGGTCCTACAAGGAAAGGGCGTGCTTGCAACTGTGCATTCCAAACCGGCTCGGATTGGGTCAAATCATTCTTAAAATGAGATACTCATATATCGGGCGAGTATACTGCACCGTTTCGAAATCGATGAGATTGCAGCCGTCCTTACACCATCAAATAACAAACAATAAACAAACTGTGACGAAGTTACACTGCACACTGGAAAAAAAACCACAATGGATCCAGAGTCCAGACTCTTGAAAACATTGACAAGAAAAAGGGCTCTTGATTCAATCAGATTTAAGCTTAAATCAAAAACCAAGCTTCTTAATTTGAGCGGATTTCCTTTTGATTTAAGCTTCAATCTGATTGAATCAAGAGTCCTTTTTCTTGTCAATGTTTTCAAGAGTCTGGACTCTAGATCTAATGTGTCTTTTTTCCAGTGCTTATTTTAAAAATAACTATTTCCTGAGAGGTAATTTGGCAACACTCGAATGTTCATACGGCGTTTTTCCTCAGCACGGCAGAGCTCCCCCTCGCGTGCCACGGCCCGATCATCCTGGTCGAAATCCGGTGGCGAGGCATAATCGATTATCGGATATTTCCCCATTTGAAACAATGGTGAAGAATCGATTATTAGGGTGTTTGTTGCGAACACCCTGTTCATCGATCCTTTTCCATAGGTTCAAATGGCAGATCAATCGATACATCGCGAAGTACGCCACGCCACTGTCGAAATCCACCATCCACCCGGGACTGGCATCCTAATCGACGCTGGGCAGAGGGCAGACATGACACGAAGCGGCTACCGACCGACATCCAAGCCCCCCCCCCCCCCCCCCCNGCCACCGCCCAACATGCTCTGACCCATTACCCAACTCGGGACCGCGTGTACACCGAGTTTCGTAAGCTCTGATCCGATTCCACGCCCATCCTCATCGGCTAATTCGTCGTCCCTCTGACGTAAGGGCGTACCTGAATTTCTACGTGAGCCCTGGAGGGCATTGAGTTATATACGAAACAGGGCTCACGTGGAAATGAGATACGCCCTTTCGCGAGGGAAGCGACGAATTGTTCGGTGGGAGGCGAGTACCGATCGCCGATCATCGACCTTCGGACAGGGGCGATTTTGCACGTTGGCAACACTGTCTTTCCCGCATTCAAATCCATTAGAAAGGACCACTAGACAAGGGACGAATTTAAACAATCTGATACATGTTCCTTAACAAGAATTTCACGATTTGCGCAACGAAAATTACTGAAACCGACTCCTAACAAAGATATTAACGTTTTTATTTCACACTGGTTACGAGGAATCTGAACTGCCCGCTCACAAGAAACTCAAAGCTCTGAGTGAGTCAAATCGCGCACTACAACGGTTTCAGCAAGCCTCCCAATCGAGCAATATACATGTCCCACCATATGTTGTTAAAACTATACGCAATTTGCTATAGCTGAGCCATAGTGTCAAGATCGAGGATGCCAGATTTTTAAATCGCAGAGACTGTTATGATAGCGATCAGCGCGTAGAGCATTTAGTTTTCATGAACGGAGGGTTTGAATTCACGCATCAAGAATCATTAGATAGTTTCGTAAGGCGTTGATTTTTGTAATTTTCGTTCTTCACATCTCTAATCTGCGATCTCCTTTGCTTGAGACTCCGACACAAACTCGTGCGAATCTTTTACCCGGTCCCCATCGAAGCGAACTTGCAAAATATTTTTTATCGCGCGTTATCAGCGGCGAAATCTATCACCTCGATCCGACCATTCCAGGACCTAATTTCAAAAGGCTCGCAAAGGTCAACATCACTGGCGCCTCCGATTGCGTAACCTGGGAGTCCTCCTAATGATTCCCTTCGAAATAAATAATGAAGAGAGAGAAAAAACGGGTAAAAAGAGTTTAATGCATATTTAATTGCACAACGCTCATTCCGGAATTCATACTCTCCACTGGATTCGTACACAACTCAGCTGTAGCCTGTCGCTTCGGGCCCATATTTACACACGGATAATTAATTGTTCTCAGCGCCCGTCACAATACGCAGACTGAGTTGTTTTGTTTTTTATTATTATTTTTTTTTCGTGAGGGATATGAGTCGTAAAAGTTAATCCATATTTTTTGACTCCTAATCGCGCGCAGTCATGTGTCCGTTCGAGGAACCTCGGCTCCAGTGGTTTAACCGGTACCCGAAAATTCGGACTCGACTCGGCTCGTAAAAGATTGACGCGTCATATCGGACAGTGGTGTAAAGGACACCATAAAGACATAAATTCTTTTATATTTTATTCCATCCGAAGAGAGTATGTTCCTGTGAAATATCGAAAAATCGAAGTATTGGAGAATTTGCACGCAAAAATTGTATCACTTCACCTGAGAGTATTTAATGAACTGAGACAGCAGTATTTTTTTTAAATTGTTTTCTTAAATGGGAAATTGGAGAAAAGCGGATTTAAAAGTGAGGAAATGTGCCGCCTTGTGACGTCATCGGGCGGTATTTTTCATTTAAACACATGCTTTTTGGTAGAGTAGATTATTTTGTCATATTTCATCCAAAAATTGTTCAATGGGCCTGTTGCATGCAAGAGATACAGCCGTGCGAATAGACTTTTCAGAGGTTAAATGACACGAAAATTACGATGATCACATTAAAAAAGTCTGAAATACACTCCTTACTGCGCAATTTGCGTTGTTAAGAACGCGCTTTTTCAAATTTCCCGCGTCTGGGGGCAGTTTTCTAACGGAAACAATTAACGGCAACTCGCGGCTATTTCCGGTCAACTAAAACTGACAACATAACCTAAAAATCGGAGCTCATGATATAGTGAAATGAAAAGTAGGAGGATTGCGTTGGATATTTAAAAGTTGATCAATTTGGTTAGCGCATAAAGCGTATATGGACCACTATAAGAGATCACATTGGGTTTGTAAACAAACTGAAGGAAAAAATAACAACAACAACAACGACTCGGCATCTTCCGGAAATCACCGAGCCCGCCGTTTGCTCGTTTCCGGTGATTAGAAAACTGCCCCCAGACGCGGGAAATTTGAAAAAGCGCGTTCCTAACAACGCAAATTGTGCAGTAAGGAGTGTATTTCAGACTTTTTTAATGTGACCATCGTAATTTTCGTGTCATTTAACCTTTAAAAAGTCTATTCGCGCGGCTGTATCTCTTGCATGCAACAGGCCCATTCAGAAACCAAGGATATCCTCGTGTTCAGTTTCCCCAGCGATTTCATTTTAATTATGAAATTTACAAAATTTCAGATACCTGCAAATTCTCCATTGGAGCGCTGGGCACAGAAAGGGAGTTTCTCTATATTTCAACCGAGGAACTCCAAAAAATCAGCACTTTTCAATGGTAAAAATCGTAAGCTTTGAGACTCGATATTGCCAAAACGGAAAACAGGGCTCTCGTGAAAATCTATATGTAGATACATCCGCACGTCAGAGGAGCAACCAGTAAGCTTCGTCGGGCACCTAGGCAACGCAGCTTACTGGGCAGGTATCTCGACGACATACCGGGAGCCGGGCCCAGGGGACGAGCAGAACATTGGGGCTCATTAGCGGAGGGAGTCCCAGCTAGGCAAAGTTCCGGAGCCGGACGAAGAAGCTACCGGTTGAATCGTTGTCGAACGATCTTAATCGATACATCCCTACCTTAGCAATGCTTTCTATCGATCAAGGTCACTCGATATCGATTCATCGATCGACCCGCAGGCTACCACCAGGGTGGGCAGTCGAAGAGAACAGCGGACCATCAATTAAAACGCTCATCCGTATGCACTTGGAGGTGTTGGTCGCTCCGGCAAAATTCGATCCCGTTCGCGTGATAAACGAGCCCTATTCAAATCCGAATCCGTAGAGCACCTTCGCACTAGACACTAGAAGTGGCGTACTAAGGAAAAACACCGTATCACCTTTCAGACGTTGCCATATTTCATCAATTGGACTGAGTTAAGCAGAAAGGAACCAACCCACATTTTGAAAAAAATTGAGTTATGAGTGGTTTTGAACTCAACCACTGCTCTACTATCTATAGCCAAAAATTCAAAGTTTTTGTTGGAACAAATTTTGCAGAGATTGAACTTGAAGTTTATCTTTTACATTGAGTCTTATGCAGGAGCTAAACTTTAAACCTCTTTTTCTCGGTTCGATCCCGATGTGGCTTGGTTCCTTTCTGTTTAACTCCGTCTAATTAAAAACGAAAATTCGTCGCTTCCCGCACGAACACTGAAAAAATATTCTCGGCGTTCTTACCACGGTCCGTTGGTACCTATACCATCTCACTTTTTTTACCAATTATTGGTAATTTTACCAAGACAGACTGGTAAGCTTACCTAAAAACCGGTATTTTTACTGTTTTTTTTCAGGTAAGAATAACACTTTTATTGGTAATCAATTCCCGGTAACTTTGCCATTTTTTTCGGTAATTCTACCACAGTCGATAAAAAATATTGGCGTTTTTACCAAGGTCCAGTAAAATTACCGAGAAAGTTCAATAATTTTACCGAGATTTCTCGGTAAAATTACCAATTCCATAAATGGTAATTTTACCAAGAAAAACTGGGATCAAATAGAACCCTGAATTCTTGGTAATTTTACCCTTTTCTTAGTAAATACACCGAGATTTTTTTTTTCAGTGCGCACGAAGACACGTAACTTCATTTCACGGTTGCGAAATTGGATCGATCAATTCAATTTTTGACAAAAACGTCCCTAAGCAATTTTTTCTAGAACTTTTTCTGATTTTTGCACGAGAACAGAAGAAGAATCGGGGAAACTTTCAGTTACCGATGCCCAGATTCTCCCGGCAAAAATGTAACTTACGAAGGGAAATTTAACGACACTGAGCAATATTGTTTCATCGTGAGGGCTTCCCTGATGCGAGTGTTCACTGGAAAAAAAAACCACTTTAGATCTAGAGTCCAGACTCTTGAAAACATTGACAAGAAAAAAAAATCTTGATTCAGATTTAAGCTTAAATCAAAAGGAAATCCGCTCAAATTAGGAGGCTTGGTTCTAGATTTAAGCTTAAATCTGATTGAACCAAGAGTATTTTTTCTTGTCGATGTTTTCAAGAGTCTGGACTCTAGATCCAATGTGGTTTTTTTTTCCAGTGCGGTTCCGATATTGGATCGAACAATTAAATTTTTGACCAAAACGTCCCTAAGCAATTTTTTCTAGAATTTTTACGGATTTTTGCACGAGATCAGAAGAAAATCAGGGAAACTTTCAGTTACAAATGCCCAGATTCTCCCGGCAAAAATGTAATTTACAAAGGGAAATTTAGCAACACTGAGCAGTATTGTTTCATCGTGAGGGTATCTCTGATTCGAGTGTTGTTTTAATGTTTCTACTGCCCTTGACTAAAACGACGGATGGAGCTGAGACCGGAAGGGGTGGGGGAGAGGTGTTGTTTTAATGGGAAACGAGAACAACTTTCAATTTCAAGAGTATGCAAACCAGAAAAATCTACGGCAAAGATTCAGATTTGCTACCAACGGACTATTTTCCAGATACCGACACCAGCAAATATTTTTATTTGAAAATTTTCTCCAACTAATCTTCAGATGATCCAGGGAGCGACTACATCATAATTTAGCTCGCCGATTTCAATGAGAGGAAACAAGCACTCGAAAGAAATTCTGGAATGAAGGCTTGAGAGCAAAGGCATCAGTTTATTCATTTCGGGGGCATCCGACGAAATCCGTTTACGGTGAAGGTCAACGAGTGTGGCAACAAACGTCGCCCCCTTGACGTACCTCGATTTCAACGTGAGCCCTGCTTTACATATAAATCCATGCCTTTTGCGGCTCATGCGTGACTCGAGGTACGCCCATACGTCAGAGGAGCGACGTAAAGCGACGTAAAAGAAACATTTTTAGCATTTGGAGAATCTTCAGGATTATTCGCAAGCATGTCGGCGTTTAAAATACCTCTGAATAATGCACCGACCGGGGCGAGAGCGGCATTCGGCCAAAACGAGCGAAACCAGGTTCGCTTCCGAGTTGGCCGCTGCCGCTGGTGTAAAGAGCCTCGTGATATCGACTAATTAAAAAATAAAAGGTATCTTCGATGCGGTTGAAGGTCGAAAGAACGACCGCAGCTGAACTGAAACTGAAAGCGTTTGAATAGTTTCAATGGGCGTCTGGGATTCAAGCTCCAAAGCAACACTTGCCCCTGATGATCGACTTTGAGCCGAATTTTTCCGATCACTCCTGCTATAGCAATTAAAATTAAGTTGTAAAAATTTAATGAGTTGAAATGCTCCAAATTTTTATCAGATTTGGGCAAGAATTCAATAGAAGGGAATCAATCTAAATTCTTGAAAATTTGATATCTTGAATCATTCACTCAGTACAATTGGAATACACTGGAAGAGAGAGGGCAATATTTCTGGTTAACTTTAAAAACAACATATGCGTCATTAGTATTCTGATGCAGGTAGGTGTTCTTTATGGATGGATAAAGGCTCCTTACTGCAAAATGTAGTCTCATTGTTAAGCTCAAGTGTCGACTCTTAAGAATAGGTTGGACTACATTTTGCAATAAAGAACAACAAAGAAATTTTCCTTCTTTTTCTTAGACGATTTTTTTTATAAAATTATTGCTCAAAACTTTGAGAAGTGTGGCAAATCGTACACTCTGCTGCGAGATCGAGCATTTTGGCCCGAAAGTCAAACTTTTGGCCGTGGAAGGCAAAAGCGCCGAATCGAGGGTAGCGGACGGAATTTTGGGCCTTTTGCCATCCTACTAACTGCGGGCCGATTGTTGAAATTGAGAGACAAAGTCATAGACAAAGAAGAAATAGAGAGTATGGAACAATCCAATTGGTTGAAATGGTTGGTTCCTTTGGACTAGGGGAGAAAATGATGGATTAACAATAGGGGCTCACGTGGGTTGCCGTTAGTTAGTCTATAATCTACTTCCTCTCTACATTGCAACCACCCACTTCCATCAATAGGATCCCTCCATATCCTTTTTGTCTCCTTTGTCTATAGCTTTGTCTATAATCAGCCCGCTGCCTTGTTACATCTTCCAGCGATGATGATCCAAGACGCTCAACGGATGTTATGACTGGTTGCAAAAGTCATCAGCGGGCCCGAATATTGGCAGCAGTGCATAGTACTCATTAACCCCACTCAAACACAGCCACACGTAGAGTGCTGTACTTGAGCGAGCGCACTGCCACATCGTCACAACAAACGGTTCAGAGTCGTCACGAAAAACGAGATTTCCTAGCGATCTGGCAACGGCGGCGGGCGAGGATGTCCGCCCATACGAGCGCATGCACCGACACTGTTGGCCGGAGCCGAAGCTCGGCTGGAAAGTTGATTGAGAAATCGGCGAACACTTCCGAGCGGATTGAGAAAGTTCAATGGGTTTCATAATTTTATGGATATTGATTGATGGTGTTTGCTCGGGGGTTTTGCATCTGCGCGGGTCGCGTGTCGGCCGGGGGTCACTGGGCGGAGCGCATGCGCAGTGCGATCGCTCACCCGGTCCCATTGAGCCCGCGCCTGCGCCTCCGCCCGGCCCGGATCGACAACCTTCCGGCCCGCTCTCATTGGCTCCCAGCTCGTAGGCTCCGAGTGGCGCGCTCTACCGGAGTAGCCTCGTTAGTAAATAAAGTATAACAATCTAAAAACTATAGATAGATGGATCCTATGCGACGCCATTTGTGAATATCGTAACACACTAGGAGCAACAATTGGGTTAGGACGAGGATAGTCGGTTTTTATGGCTTCTTATGGGACTGTTGCTAAACAATGACTTCCGTCAAATTCGCAACCAAACGTTTGAAAATCTGTGTCCAAGTATGAAACCTAGCTATTCTTCCAGTGAGTTTACGATTGAAATTTCAACGCTAAATCATTTGTTGTAAGAAATCCCCTACGATCCCATGTATTTGAGGTTATGACGAAGATAGCAATGGGCCTGTTGCAAACTTTTGCTAGAGCAAAACTAAGAGTTGTTTCTTATAGATAATGCCTCAAAAATCACGATGAGCGCATCGGCAAACTCTGAAATGCACTCATAACTTCACAATCTGCGTAAGAAATTTGCGGTTTTTTGAGCTTCCCGCTTCAAAAACGATACTACGGCACAGGTGAACATTTTGTAAGAGGAGTCGTTCCATCGTCGGCAATAATCATCATAGCCGACGCCAATCCGCCAAAACACGTTTGATGGGACGAGATAACACCTGAACTGGATTAGACCAGATAACAATCGGTGTGTTAACGTTCATATTTTCCACGCCCGAATTGATTGACCTTGAACTCTCCTTGAATTACGCGCGGAACTGCGTACAAGCGTCGGCCATGATGAATATCGCCGACGATGGAGCGACTCCTCTAACAAAATGTTCACCTATGCCGTAGTATCGTTTTTGAAGCGGGAAGCTTGAAAAAACGCAAATTTCTTACGCAGATTGTGAAGTTATGAGTGCACTTCAGACTTTGCCGATGCGCTCATCGTAATTTTTGAGGCATTATCTACAAGAAACTACTCTTATTTTTGCTCTAGCAAAAGTTTGCAACAGGCCCATTGGCCATTTCCGCTCCCCGCCCGCCTATCCAACGACCGCTCCATGTGTGTTCCGTTTTTTCGTGGGCCATCACCAATCTACAGTTTCTAGATCATTGAAACATTGACTTGCGCTCCGTTGCAAGAGAAACAACCAAGAGATACCTAAATTCTGCCATGTTTGAACATTTGAACATCCGCCTGTAAGCAAGCAATCGTCCTGGTCAATTTCAACATCATTGACTTGGAGACTTCAACGCATGGTTAAGAAGAACAACGGCGCGAAAGGAATATGAATGAATTTATTTTCATTGGTAACATTGGGGGGGGGGGAGTTAAGTCGTTGTTGTTGTTGTTGTTGTTTGGATCTTACTCAATACAACGAAGAACCCCAATCAGAGACCCTCATCTTATTTGAAGGTTATAAATACGCAGAAAAGGATGTCATTTTACTCGAGCCAGCAGTAAGTACAGATATTTTGCCGAATAATTTTAACTCACTGCCATTTTATTAAAATTGCGTCAATTTTCGCGCACTTCTTTCTTTTACATAGCCCTTGCTCCTCACAAATCAGACGCATTTGTCCACATCCGCTGAATCAGTCAGTTCAGAATCAGTTGAATTAGATCCGTCAAATTTTGATAGAATCTTTATTTCGAAACTTTGGGCGGTACTGTCCTCCTCGGTTACACGCCAGAATATCCCGGTCAGTGCGAATCCAATTGAGGCTAAAGCCGTTAGGAGTTAATGAAGGAGCATCCCTGTATTACGCAAGCGGGACGTGGACGTTAAGTTACGAGGAGGTAAAGGTGAGCTGGGTCCAGATCTTGATGGCTGGAGACGACCGGAGTCAGGTCAACATAACTTCCAAACTTAATGAAAGAGTATGATTACACTTTGAGCTCACTCGGATTGCAAATTATGATGAACCTGGGGCTAGTGAATCTGCCTCGTAAGGATACTCCAAAAATAACTCCCGATAAACGAAAGTTCTCAATCGCAGAGTTAGGGACTTGAGCCTTTCCCGGAGAGAAACATACTTAGGCAATACACATTGTGTCAAAATTTGTGCGAAATGGAGAATTTGCAGGTGTCAGAAATTCTGTGGATTTCATTTTTAAGAAAAAACTACTGAGTGAACTGAGCACGAGTATATCCTTGGTTTCAAAATTGAACAATCATTGGAGAAGGTATGATAAAATAACTTTATCTGCTGAAATACATGCGTTTCCATGAGAAAGCCGCCAGATGACGTCACGAATTTTCTCACTTTTAAATCGGGTTTTCTACAATATCCCACGGCAGAAAGAAGTGCAAACTTAGCTCTTTGAGCACGTTCAGATGAAACAATATGATTTGGTTGTGCGAATTATCCATCAGGTACCAGCGCCTTGGGATAAACACAGGGCCGGATTCACCTACTTGTCGCCCATGGGCCGCCTATATTTTGCCGCCCCCTTCTCATTCGTTTTGAAACTCGATAAAAACCATCAAATGAACGTGCCAGCGGGGGAGGGGTGCATAAGACGCATTTACTCGTGTTGAACACATTTTTTGGGAAAGCCCTGTCAACACTACTAGCAAAAGTTCACGAAACTTTGCGCGAAAGTTAAGTTCCGTAAACCTATCTCTGTGTGGACAAGACCTTCTATTCATAAGAAATGAACGAAAAAATTATGAAAGAACAAACGTAAATGTGGTTCAATGATTTTAACTTCCGCCGCCGCGTCGTGCATACCGCACCGCGTTGGACGCAATGCGTGAAGTATTCACGCAGTCTTGTAGGCGCTATGCGTTTCACGCTGACCGCACTGTGTTTGGCGCAATGCGTGAAGTATTCATGCATTCTTGTAGGCGCTATCCGTTTCACGCTGACCGCAATGACCGCACTGTGTTTGATGCAATGCGTGAAGTATTCGTGCAGTCTTGTAGGCGCTAATATGTGTTACATGCCGATCGCCGCGCCGAGGGCTTCTCCTTTTCATCTCAAGTCCTCGTTATCATTTCTCTTTAAGTCGCGCCGTTCTAGGCCAAATTGCGTGTTTGGTTTCTCTCGTAACTCGACTTATTGAGGGTGCTGTCTCTTGTATTACTATGAGAAGACAAAATTAGAAATTACTATACTCTCAGGAAATGAAAGATTTTGTCGCCTTTTCTCGTTTGTAATTTTGTTTTTATAAATCCGATTTTTTTCTTATACCTACACTTTAAAAAATTGCAAATTTTTGCCGCCCCTTAGATTTGCCGCCATGGGCCGCGGCCCATGTGGCCACCCCATTAATCCGGCCTTGGATAAACATACCTAGGCAACGCACATTGTGTCAAAATCAGTGCGAAATTCTGAAATGCATCTTCATCGCTTCGAGCCAAGGCTGTCGTTCCAAGGGGCAGATGAACATTCAGATGTCAAAATTTTTCAGATAACTCATTTATTTTTAAGCGACGGAGAGAAGAGAGATGCCCGACTTGATTGCAAGGGACCCGACTGAGAGCAGAGCTCCCGGTGCAAGCATCATCGACACTCGAGCCTCGATCGTGAGAATTCGGGTGCAAACAAACTCATCAGCGCGAATAAAAAGAGGAGTAACGATAATTTAAGAGGCAATTCAAACTCCTCCGGGAGCCGACAGCGACACCATTAGCGGCTCAGCCACCGTGCAGAGAGACAGCCCCTCGCCCCCTCCTCTCATCCCCCCGGGGAGGGGGGTGGGGTCAAAATCGAAGCGAGCACTAATAACGCACTCGAAACCGGCGCAACATTTAAATGAAATTGGCGCGATCTTTCCACCGAGGAAAATCCGATTTCCCCACCCTCGAATTTCGATTCCTAAGCCGAAGGTCATGGGTGGGGGGAGGTGGGGGGTGTTCAGCTCCGTTGCGAAGCGAGAACGGACCCAGGTTGACGGTCGATAGGTTTTCATTAAAATAATATATATATATGTATATATAGAGATGCGTATAAAAAAGTACATATAGCTATGCAAATAGCGTCGAAAATAGCCTAATTATAATTGAAAAATTAAAGGTGCGAAGAGGAAAAGCGACCGGGTGCGGGGACCGGTGTCGGAGCATGTGTGTGAGGCGCGGCTCAGTGTGAGTGCGAGCCGTCCATTTATATTCAAAACACTTTGGTTCGCACTAAAAAACATTGTTTATATGAGATGCTGATCCATAAACTGCACCAGGCGTGTCTTTCATATAAATGACACTTATTAGATGCTTCGACATATTTTGCTCAACTTTAATTCTATATCTTACTAGTTATTCTTGTGTCTTGTCCTCAACTCCGGTTCCTGTTGCCAGACTAGAGCTACGCCTGCGGGTCGATTCTCGAATCGCTATCGAATGATCCTGATCGATAGATCCCTATCTCAGAGATGCTTTTTATCGATCAAGGTCATTCGATATCGATTCAATAATCGAGCCGCTGCGGGTCGATCGTTGAATCACTATCGAATGATCCTGATCGATAGATCCCCATCTTAGCGATGCTTTTAATCGATCAAGGTCATTCGATATCGATTCAACAATCTAGCCGCTGCTGGTCGATCGTTGAATCACTATCGAATGGTCCTAATCAACAAATCCCTATTTAAGTAATGCTTTTTATCGATCAAGGTCATTCGATATCGATTCAACAATCGAGCCGCTGGATTGCTGAGCCGTTACCTGATGACTTTCATCGAAAATTGGTCTTTCTAGGATTCATATGAATACCTCAGTTCAACATTGCTCTTAGGGGATCAACATCTGGGACTAACACACCTGCAGGTATACATAAATGAAAGCGAATTTTGGTTAAAAATAGGTTCAGTTACGTATTTTTAGGTACGGTTGCGGAAAAGTTAGTACCTGAGATCGATATGTTATTACTGATCAAAATTCCGGGTATAATTACAATTTGAGATGTTAAGATGTATAGCATTTAATACGTAAGATGATCTTCTTTTTTGAAATGCAGAGAATAAATCGACGTATGTATACAGTGTGACAGTGTGTATACTAAAATTTCACTTTGGATTTTCCTGATATTTAATTTGAAATACCCTGACTTTTCATAGGAATGAATTGACACTCATATGATTCACCAACGAACATATTCGGGGAATTGACTCAAATGTTTGAAAAATGATCGAAGCACTCAGGATTTCCTGATCCACGACCAGTTTTCCTGATGACATCGAATTTCCTGATTTTTTCCTGAGGTTTACCAAATTTTCACTGACGTAAAGTCCAGGGTAGATACCCTGGACAACAGATATCAGTAATTCAGTGCATTACATAATCACTGAGCCATTTATAACGAGTCTCTTCATACGAAAAAATGCGAGCGTATTAAAGGTTTAATACCAATGCCGATCGATGCAGTCTCGACTCGATCTAACGAACTAGATTCGAAACTAGGGCGGGTAATTCTTGAAATTCTGGCCGCGGCCGGAGGCGCGCCTGCACTCGAAAGATGTAAAGTCGGGACTTTATGATTGAGATCTTCATTTGCGACGGGATCACCGAGTCAATGGACACTTTGAGGCCAGTTGGCACACGACCGAGGATCCATCTCATTGGGCGGAAACACCGCAAGGTCATGGGAAAAAACACCCGGGCACCGCTTTCGTCAGGGAACACCTTCACTGGCCCGCTGACACGGCGACAACACGGCTTCCATTACTGCCAGGCTAGGGAAAAACGACGTAAGAACATTCGAGAGTTGCCATATTTCCTACGACTTATTGCGTATTTTGAGGAGAGTTACGAAAGTTCTCAGGGTTGCCACAGGATTTGGAAAATTAAATTCCCTGACATTTCTCTGATTTCCCTGACACATTTTGGGGAAACTTCCTAACAAATGAACAAATGCCAGATTGTTAAAAAGATATACTTAGAAATAGTTTCCGGGCAAAATTTGTTGATCGAAACGTCAAACCCACTCAAGAAAGCGAATGAAGGTGATGTTACGATTTTCCCCTGACATTTTCGTCAATTTTCCTGACGTTTCCAGGTATTTCCCTGACTTTTTGAAATTCTCTGACATTTCTTTGATTTCCCTGCCTGACACACTTTGGGGAAATTACCTGACAAGTGAACAAATGCCGGATTGTTAAAAATACACACTTAGAAAGTTTTCGGTAGTTGCAAAGCAAATGAAGGTGATGTTACGATTTTTCCCTGACATTTTCGTCATTTTTCCTGAGGTTTCCAGGTATATTCCCTGACATTTCTCGATATTCCCTGACTGTGGCAACCCTGAGTTTTCTATTGACATTTTTAGATAATTTATATCCGATCTCTAATAAAATTCCCCGAAAATTCGAGGCAAAATGTTCCAAGATCTCCTTGAAAATCAATATTTTCTGGCAGGGAATTTGGCAACGCCTAAAGGCTCATACGGCGTTCTTCTTCAGGACGGCCGATCGCTCCGCGAAACATATTTCGCTCCGAGTCAGAGTCGGAGCTGGGGACATTCGCGTTGAAAAATAGGTCAGCGCAAGAGTTGAGGTGATTTCATGCAAATTAGAATAAATCACGAGGTTGGTTACTCTCGGAAAGTCCGTTCTTCGGATTCCTCGTCGAAAGCTCCGTTCCACTCGTGAGCGAGGACTTGGCAAGATTTTGATGTCGTTGGGTCTGGGACGTGCACGCACTCGACGCACAACGCGATTGACAAAACGACGTAACCACACTCTGTGATGAGCCCTGTCCTCCGTACAATTGAGTGCTTTCCGGGGTTCATCTGAAGGCGTGGGTGCGCTCTTTCGTCAGCCGGGCGACGCACAATCCCTCTCCCCTGCCCGAAGCCAAGCGCCGATCACCTAGAAGGCCGTTCTCAGAAAAATACCCGTCATTGCGTCACGATGTACGGTGAGAGAATAGAAGAGCACAGGAGTTCGGTTGATTATGCGGGGGGAAAAATTTGTGAGACTCCCCCATATTGTTGGATGATATGGGTATTCTAATTGAATGTGGTACTAGTAGCGCCAAAACTCAAGTTGGAAGTGGTACCGCAGTTGTTGGGTTGGTAACCTAATTTACTTTGGTACTACCACAAATTTAGGCTCCCTAGTCGAGTTGGGCCTCTTTGGACCTCAAAGACTTCTAAACTTTTGGTTCAAGTGTAGAGAATTTGAAAAAAAAAGGTGGGCCCATTCTGTGCCTGAATGCGAGGCTGGGTTTCTCTCCGTTTAGCCCCGTAAAATTGAAGGAAACGTTAAGAAATTTTATGAAATTTTGAAGGAGATCAATCTCGGAGTTGGATCGTGGAAGCAAATTGACGTTTTTCGACCGACATTCTGGGGGCTAGCTTCTTCTTTTATATATTTCAAGTATCTATCCCTTAGTTCCATTTAATAAATGAAAAATGAGCGGATATTCGCGACATTCCAACCGGAGGAAAATTTTTCGACTCCAGCACTCGACATCCCGAAAAAGACACGTTTTAGTTTTCTCCATCCTGTTCCCTCTATCCTCCTTTTTTCTCTGGAAAGATTTCACGATCGAAGCAATATCGGACCGGCGAACAGCGAGGGCTTGCGGAGCTCTTTGGAACGGCGGAAAAAAATCCCCTCCGAATTAACATGAAACGCTCTCGAGGAGAGAAAAATAACATTAAGATCCACTTAAGCCGTGCTGCCCAGCGCCTGGATTGTTGAATCGCTATCGAACAACCTCGATCGATAAATTCCTATCTTAGCGATGCAATAAATCGATTCAGGTCATTCGATTACCATTCAAAAATCGATAAATTCCTATCTGAGCAATGGATTAAAGTTAGCCATTCGAGAATCGATAGATTGCTATGTTAGCCGTGCAATCTATCGAATCAGGTTATTCGATAGTATTTCCAGAATCGACCCGGAGGTGGACGAGGACGACGGCGAAGCTGGTGATGGACGTCTAAAAGCTCCGCGAAATATCCTACAGTTGTCGTGGGGACCGGGAGATAAGTATAAATCAGATTATCGGAAATACACAGCTCGATTCGATTTGGGCCCGCGGGCGGGGGCGGGGGGTGGGGGGCTATTTGGCACTGACGGATATGACGGTCCGGTCGGGTCCCTCGCCTGCGAATTGAGGCACTTAGAGCGGCGGGAAAAGAATTACCCGGACTAATGCCGCTTTTTAAGTGAATCCGTCCCTTCCATGGGAATCCTGCCCCCGAATGCCCGATTCAAAGCGTTTTAAATAACTTTCGGATCGAGCCGAGAGAGGGAATTCAATTTGATCCGCCCGATACGGGCTCGGATATTCTGCGCCACTTTAGGTTCAATCGAGTTTCCCGCAAGGTCAAACGCGGACACTCATTTATCTCTTCATTATAGGCAGTTGGAAGAAAGAACTCTGATGTCCCACAGTAGACCGAACTAGGAGAAGAGGTCGGACAAGACATTTTAGGCTAAAATTTCAAATTTTGATGTTTATTCCGTCACAAATTCAATTTTAAGGGGTGTTTCTGAACAGAAATTTCGCGTTAAAACCAATGGAACCACCCTTAAATATTTTTGTTTTATATTTTCGAAAATATAAGCTTTCAAAGTTTCCAAATTTTGTCCGACTTCACCTGTTGACTCGGTCCAGTGTGTGATAGAGAATACGGAAAAAGATTTTAGACGCCACGTTGAAAACCTTCAGTTGGTGCAACTAGGAGTTGATGGTTTCTAACAGCTTTTGAGAAAAATTTTGTTGTGTGTGGAGCGTGGAGGTGTTAACGCCTTTGTTGAGGTCCCCGCGATTACAACACCTTGATGAATCGAGAAACACGCAGGAAAGCTTGGAGACTTAAACGCAAAGGTAGAAAAGAAAACCATTTCATGAAGGGACGTACAAGTCAACATACCTGAATGATTCGTCAATGACAAAACTTTTTCCGAGAGAGCTGCGTTGTATTTGGTTTTTTCTCTGGTGGAGAGTTTGAATTTCCTGATTCTGTTGTAAATAAGGATCGCTAATTTTAGGGGGGGGGGGACTTCTTGGATCCGGAGTCCACACTCGTAAAAAATTTAACAAAAAAAAACAAAAAAAAACTCTTAATTCAATTGGATTTTTGCTTGAATCGAGCACCACCGTCTTACTCTAAGCCAATTTCCTTTTGATTCAAGCAGAGATCCGATTGAGTCATGAGTATTTTTTCTAGTCAACTTTTTTAAGAGTCTTGACTCTGGATCCGAGAGACATTTTTTTGAAGTATTCTCACTCATTAGCTGATTCTGAAAAAAGTATCCAGCGTGAATATTGAAGAGAAAACACAATTTGAAGTACTTTAAGTTTTATCCCGTCTAAAGTTCCATTCGGGGTTGAAATTCTGAAAAAAATATTTCTGAACACGCATTGAATGTTGAATAGCTGCGTAGCCACATGGAGCAAATTTTCCGGATTTAACACTGACAGATAGCGGCTGCGACGGTGATTCGGCAAGTGCGCTAATGTAAGACAGCTCGAAAAAGCAGCGTATCATCCCCGGCATCATTAGAGCCCGGGCAGGCGTGGAAAAGATGACAGGTGCGAAGTGACGGACCCGCGATAACATCGGGCAGGAGGAGGCGTCGAAAACCAAGGATCCGAACCGATGATTCCGGCATCGGCCCAGAGATAGCGCAGTCGCTCACTCCAGGAAGGAGATCCCGAGCTTCGAACGACGAAAGCTCGAAGAAATTCGAAAAATTTCAAAAATTTGAATTTCTCGCTCAAATTTCGACAACAATGACGAAAAATTTTTAAAAAATTTCCGCACTTTTCCAGTACTTCCGGACCGCATTGAAAAAATCAGTACTATTTCCGGAAATTCCGGACTTGCAGACACCCTGGCTCAGCATCTTACATGCTGTGTTTTCAAGAATGAACGATATTTCGCCTCATAAGTGGAGAAAACCCGCTTTCTAAGTCTCCTCATACTCTCGATGACTCATGATATGCAGGCCTCTATGGGTCCGAACGCCAGACACACAGATCATACATAAAATGCCGATGGGGGCACGACCCCTCCCACCAGAGCCATTCTTCGAGCACCACCCTAGTCCGGGGGGTCTTAGGGGGTTGTCCGGTCCTCTCTCCGATGCCGATTTCCTCGCCGCTCATCTTCAATCGCGCCTTCCACCCATTGTTATCGTCCCACATTTATTCCATCATAAATGCTCTGTTTTCCTCCTTGAGATTCTAATGACGAGCAGTGGCGTGGCGTGAATTGCGATACATCGATTGTAATACCATTTAAACCTATTGAAAAGGATCGATAAACAGGGAGTTCGCAACGAACGCCTTAATAATCGATTCTTTACCATGGCTCCCAATGGTGAAGTATCGATTATCGATCATTCACGCCTCGCCACTGATGACGAGGCACTACTCAAAGCGCTGCGACATCACAACGACCAGACAGCAGGATGCACAAATACCAACTTATTCAAATGGATCTATTTGAGCCTGTCGACAGAGGCATGCATGCAGGGACATCTTACTTTGAATATACGTGTTTTCCGCGTAATTTTGTACCACATCTCCGCAGGGAAGTGTTTCTTTCGTACTATATCTGTTCAGAAAAGTGAGGTGTTAATTAGCGTATTTAAATATTTCATCAATGTGGCATAGTCCATTGATTTACTTCGCATATCTTAGTTTTAGCGCCTGTTCAGGACACAATCCAATGAAGTAATCGCCAGCCGATCAGCTATATCAATCAATTAATATAGAAAATATCGTGTCGTGCATCATAACCTTTGATCATATTCAAGATTCGCTTTTGCCTTTTTAAAATATTGTTATAAGATGTAATGACTAACTTCGTCATTGCCAGAGGTTAGAACGTCTTCTCTTTCTGTCCCAAAATAATAGGCCAGCACAGAGAAATATTTTAGTTCGGGTCAATATATGGATAAATCACTTTTTTGCGCGAGTCATTCTATTAATTTAGATTACATCTCACATGAGGGCATCTCGAACAGTTCTACCAGCTGGTAAGATCCAAAAAGGAACTAGGCAAACGGTATGGAATTTCAGAAGCAACTATATTAACTCTCCGGAGCGCAAATTGCATAGCTAGCGAAATTGAAGGCGCCTTGCGGCACTCACATTTTTCAAGAGTCTTAGAAGTCGCGTTTTGAGCATGCAAGTAAGCTCCAAACTTATTATATTTTACCTAACCTGGAAGGTAAAGAGGAAAACCAAGAAAAAATATTCACTTTAAGTATTACGAACCAAAACGCGAGTTCACAACCCAAGTTAAGTTCACTTCCTGTTGGTTCGGAGACTTAAACGCAGAGTCAACAAAACAAACCATCTGCCAGCAGTAGCACTCATACACGTTTTCAGGGACTTCCTACTCTTCTTACTGAATGTCCGTCAGTTTCTGAAGTGTTCGAAGTTTCTTAATTTTTAATTCACTCGTTATAGATGGGTTGTTCGGAGCAGTGAGAGCCTTAATGCGAGAGCGCGCATTGTTCGCAGGGAAAACTTGGTAGTTCGAACAGGACATGGCAAATGGGCCAAGGAATCGGAGGTGAGATATGCGTGGCTGGAGTTGGACTGGAGGAGAGGCGACACAATGTGTTTCCGTTTGCACCGCTCTCTTTGTCTTCGAGTTGAAGGTGTCATTACTTCTCTGCCAGTCACCGGCCTCGCGAATGTAGGATGAGACGCCCCGCCGATCGGAATTGAAATTAGACTGAACTATAATTACCAATTTCAAAGAGTGTGCATTCATTTAATCAATGCATTGTTTCGGCGTTGCACATCTGTAGGCAGCCCCATAAAGTTGCGGCGCAAAATAAACAAAATTCGAAAAAGAAAACAATTTTGTGCGAACTGAATTATTCTACAGAACAGAAGGATCCATCGGTTCTTGGAAATTAATATATTCTGTTCCAGGAATAAAGATTAAATCTAATCAAATTTGACGATACTTTCGAGTCAAATTCACTTCATTTTACTAGATTTAGATGAACATATGGGTGATTTCACGATAATAGGAATAGTCGTGTCGCCGTGGGTTATGAACGACATAGGGCAAAACGATTGAAAACCAAATTAATTAATCAATAGGAATGATGTCCCTGAACTTATCCATGCTAAAAAATATGATGAATTATTATTATATTTAATAATATGAGACTTTAAAGGCCGAAAATGTCCGGTCGGTTACGCGTCGCCAACCTCGATTTTGAAGCAGAAGAGCAATTTGCGGTAACATATCAGTACTGATCATGAACTCTTTGGCAATATTTGCTGAAAAGAGACTCTAGTGTTCAAGAAAATTGCCAGTTTGAACTGAAATGTTTATTATTGAGCGAGAAAAGTCATAAGAAAGAGGTGTCGCCACATTTGGCAACACATTTTTGCAGTTGTATTAAGTGCAGTGTTTATCTCGCCAGATGGAGTCAGGAGTTTCAAAACTGCCATCAAATTGTTCGCTGAAGTCTTCTTGACAAAATCATTACTGATAAGTTAGTTTTTTTTACAATGAAAACTTTGATTATTATGAAAACCAGTGATTTTTACGTGTGTAGCACTAATTCCTCACTACGCAAAAACCTCAATTTAATAGTATTTAACTAAAAGAAAGTCTCCAAAGTTTAGAAAACTCTTAAGGCAGCATTAATTCCACGTCATAACTCAAGAATTGCCAAGTTTCATCTTTTGTATCATCTTTAATCTCACATTTTTGAGTGTCGGTTACGCTGTGTCTGTTACGTAACCGACACAATTTGGCAGGGCCGCCATGTTTGCGTGGACCTCCAGCAGTCCCGCGGGAAGCGCTGATACCTGATTCAATGGCTTATTTATCAATCACTTTAACTTTGCACTGAATCATTATAGAGCGTGCCAAAGCTGGAAAAAGGAAGTTTAATACCTTTAAAATGAGGTAATGAAATCCTGTTAAAATTGGTGCTCTTTTATTTCTAAGGTATTTCACATTTTAACTATTCCTGTTATCGTGAAATTACCCATATTTAAGCTAGAAAAATCACGATACACGAATATCCTATGCACATAATCATTTCAGCATAAATACGTGCAATCGACACTGAATGGCTGAGAAATGACTCTACTTAACTTTAAATTACTTTTAGTGCATCTAAGTAGAGTGGTTACGTGATAACGGCTGGGGTCAGGTCGCCACTCAATTTTTTACTTGTTTTTATGTGTTTTTGCAGCTGAAAATGAGCTGGTAACAGCTCGAAACGTCCTGCCTTTTAGTGTTTCACTAATTTTTTAGTCTTGTTTATCCATCTTTTAATTAAATGTCCTTCTTTATAGTGCATCAAAGCTGGACTACATTTTGCAATTCGGAACAATAATTTCTGGCTCATCCCTAAAAACACTTATGTGCATAGGGAAACGAATGCTGCTACGTTGCTTCTAAACCGATCCAGAATTTAAAGTTCCTGATTGCAAAATGTAGTCTAGTTTATGTCTCGTTTGACGCTTTCCACGAGTCCATCAACTCGACTTTCTTCAAAATTTGAACGGAAAAATATTATTTTAAACGCCGTGAAATAACCCAACGCTCTTGCTTGGGGGTTTCGACAGCTTTCCAACCGAAAAACAACGGGAGACACTCACGGCGAAAAAACCCGGAACCAAGTTTCAAAAAAGCGAAAACCCCGTGTGGGGGGGGGGCGAAGTGGTGAGGGTGAAAGGGCAGCGGACGCGCGAAGGGGCGCGGGGGCGGCGAGGGAGGGGGCGTTTAAAAGGTGAATTAACTACACAACCTAATGGCAGTTACAATGCGGTGTGTGGTACGTACAATGTACATGTCACAGCGGCGGATGGTGGGGGACGGGGGGGGGACGGGGGGCCGGGCGGGGCGAGGGCACGGAGGAAAGCTAAAACAAAGCGTGACAGTCACGGAACTGTCTCATTAGCGAGGTGTGAACATGCCCCCATGCCCGGTCGAACGCGGCGCGGCGCAGCGAGCCGCCGCGCCGTTGCGTTGCGTTGCGGCGCGGCCGGCGCTCCTGCCCACGCTGCGCTACGGCCCGGCCCGGCCCGCGACGCTCGCCGCGACAACGCCGCATCGCACCGCTGCGCTTCGCCCGGTTCCCGCCACGTTGACGCTTCGTCGCCGAGAGACGCCTTTCGTCGTCCGAGTTGGGATAGGTCGAGAGGGGGGAACGAACTTTTCCTGGTGGCGAAAACACGGATAAAATATAGAAGAAACATGGCTGGGGCCGATTATTGAAATTGATAGACAAAGCTATAGATAAAGAGGACAAAAGGGATATGGAGAGATCCTGTTGGTGGAAGCGGGTGGTTGCAATGGACAAACATGTATGGTCGACGCTTCGTCGCCGATGGACGCCTTTCGTCGACCGAGTTGGGATAGGTCGAGAGGGGGGAACGAACTTTTCCTGGTGGCGAAAACGCGGAGAAAATGTAGAAGGAAAATGGCTGGGGCCGATTATTGAAATTGATAGACAAAGCTATAGACAAAGTGGACAAAAGGGATATGGAGAGCTCCTATTGGTGGAAGCGGGTGGTTGCAATTGACAAAGGGGGTAGGTAATAGATTTACTAAAGGCATCCTACGAGAGACCCTACAGTTAGTCCACACAGGGCCGGATTTTCCTACTTGCCGCCCATGGGCCGCCTGTATTTTGCCGCCCCCTTAATCTCATTCGTTTTGAAACATCAATAAAAACCATCAAGTGAACGTGCAGCGGGGAGGAGTGTATGAGACGCGTTCACTCGTGTTAGACACATTTTTTGCAAGCCCTGTCAACATTACTAGCAAAAGTTCACGGAACTTTGCGCGAAAGTTAAGTTCCGTAAACCTATCGCTGTGTGGACAAGGCCTTCCATTTATAAGAAATGAACGAAAAAAGTACGAAAGAACAAACTGACCGCACTAAGTTTGGCGCAATGCGTGAAGCATTCCTACAGTCTTGTAGGCGCTATGCGTTTCACACCGACTGCTGCTGAACGCACTGTGTTCGACGCAATGCGTGAAGTATTCATACGGTCTTGTAGGCGCTATGCGTTTCACGCCGACCGTTGCTGACCACACTGTTTGACGCAATGCGTAAAGTATTCATGCAGTCTTGTAGGCGCTAATATGTATTACACGCCGACCGCCGCGTCGAGGGCTTCTCCTTTTCATCTCAAGTTCTCGTCATGCTCTCGTTTCAGGCCAAATTGCGTGTTTAGTTTGGTTCCTCTCTTCACTCGAACAATTAAAAATGCTGTCTCTTATATTGACAGAAACGACAAAATTAGAAATTACTATACTCTCAGGAAGTGGAGATTTTGTCGCCTTTTTCTCGTTTGCAATTTTTTCTTCTGAATCCGATATTTTTTTATACCTACATTTAAAAAAATTACAGACAGTCGCGGCGAAAATGCAAATTAAAGAGACGAGCTGAAGACCTTGGCCGTCTTGGTGATGACAATCCGCGTTCCGCGAATAAAACGGGAACCTTCTCCTTTCCTCTCCTTTAATTACTCATATTAATTCATTTTCATTTTCCACCCACCCCTCGACCCCGGAGCGCGATTTCGCGAGCTGCGAGTAACACGATACTCTCTCACACTGTCGCAGGGCAGACGGCTCTCACCCCATTGCTTTCGTCTCGGCCGCTCGTAGCCGTAGGAGCTCCACCCTCAATCCGTGACAACTTTCCAGACACTACCGGCCGTTGCTCGTCCGTTTTGGTGTTGCCATGCTCGTTATGAAAATTCCGAAAATCGCGGAGGCCACCTCGCTTGAGGAGGTCGATTACTCTTTTGGACCAGTTACACGATCAAATTGAGCCGTCAAATTGAAGCTCTGATTGGTGGGAAAAGACCTGAGGTGAGGATGCGACCAATGAGAGGCCCAATTCGATGGCTCAATTTGATCGTGTAACTGGACCTTTTTCCGCAGATTTTATACAATCAAATGCAGGATTTTCAAAATGGACGATCTCAGTCTTGACGTCACCATGAGGATTCTCTTTAAAACCGAGTTGGGTTACAAACAACAATGACGTAGGTTTTATTAATGCTGCGAATGAGAATAAATTGAGGAATATCGATTGAGACTTATGATGCAGCACTAGTAGTAGCGTTTGTGCGTAGATTGACGAGACGAATTTTAACTGCTGCCTAGAGACAGAGAAAGCTGGAAAGGGCTTTCACTAAACTACCGTCCACAGCAAGAACTCTGTAACTTCTTTCTTGATTTTTTTCACTTTTTTTCTGACAAAATTCTTACTCTACTAGTACTTTACTAGTATGTTACAAATCGACGGTGAAACTACCAAACCACGTATCTCGTTTGCGGTGTTTAAAAATCTACGCTCGCATTTTATTTTTTGGAAGTAGACCAAATCAATATCATTCCTTAAAATTTTCACAGAATTTTCTCCGCACGAAGAGGAAAAATCACAGAAATTTTCAAGACTGGACGTTAAGCAGTTTTTCATTTAAAAAATAAAGTATGACAGGAAGTCTGCGACGTCGCAAACCGAGATACGTGGTTTGGTAGTTTCACCGTCGAAATACTCTATTACTAGTATTTTACAAATACTAAAGTTAGTACCGGAAAACTCACCAGCATTTATCCCTTTTTAATTCTGAAATAACTACATCATACTATTGATAATTCAATCTTACAAGATAAAGCATTATAAAGATCAGTTTTCTCGTAATATATCAGTGTGTGTGGAAGGAAAATGCGCAAAGTATTGATCGAAGTTACGGCATTTTTCCTGTGGACGATAGCGGTAACACATACCCCCAATGGCCGAATCTGAAGTCATCATTTTGATAGTTATAAAGACAGCATAATTACATTCTTTTATTTACTCTAACATGATATAAAACGCCAATACATTAAGCAGCGATGGATTAAACTTCCACTAGATTTCGGCTTTCTGAACAAAATTGAATCAACTCCCGAAATCTCATTAATGACGATACATCCTATCCTCTCCTTTCGAGAGCCCTACAAACACGGAATACTGCTCACTACATCGCAACGCGGCAAAATCCCCGACACGCGAAATGCGAGCGTAAACACAGTCGCGGCGGACCCCCCCCCCCCCCCCCCCC